>OY821519.1:3960000-4142112 GCA_963682025.1 Cordilura impudica
TTAAAAATTAAAAATTAAAAATTAAAAATTAAAAATTAAAAATTAAAAATTAAAAATTAAAAATTAAAAAATTAAAAATTAAAAATTAAAAATTAAAAATTAAAAATGAAAAACGAATGATTAATAATTAACCGGTTGAAATAATAAATAGTTGATTGCTATAAGTAGCACATAGATGGCGTTTGATTTTAAAAAAGTGCCATAAAAAATGATTTTTTTTAATGTATGTAGTTGAAAGCAGCAAAGAATGCTTACAATATATTTTTTATGAAATTAAAACAACAAAAATTGTCTATTAAAAGGATATTGAGTTCAATGTATTCAATTAGGCAACGCTAACAAGTTTAAAAATTAGCTGTTTAAATTCGTTTCTTAAATACAATTTATAAACTAATTCGTTTGTTTATGATTAAATTCTTTATACATTTGTTAACTACAATTTTAATTTTTATATAGGCCATCAAATAAATAAATAAAAAAATAAATAACTTCAATACTTGCAATAGTTTGTATGTTATACTCTTAACTGCTAAACATATGAATATATCCGACTTTTACTTTACAGAGTTAACGGGATTTTGACCAGATCACTTCTTCTTTTTTTTTCGCAATTCGATTGCTAATTCTGGTCCACTCTAATGATATTTATAGTAATACAGACTGCACACTTCGACAACAATACGAGTATGAGTGTTAGGAAAATCTGATATTGCTCCATGATGTCATCTTTCTCTATGCATCATAGTAAAATGAAGGCAAAAACAAAAAAAAAAAAAAAACAGCAAAAAAATTTATTGAATTTTATCTTAAAGGGGATGAATGAATGAATAAATAAATGACTGGTAGAAAATCAGTTTTAGTTTAATCTGGTTTAGTTTGTTTATTTATGGCATAGGCACGGCACGGCACACCAGAGCACAGCACAGCACAGCACGGCATAAATAGATGAATGTAGTTAGTGGTGACTGCATGAGTGTACAGTATGTAGATGAGAATACTTTAAGTACTCAATCATTTATTGGTAAGAGTAATAAGTGCACTAATATTCTCGTTTATACAATATAAAGAACTTTAGAGGGCTCTTTAGTATTCATATGGTAACATGTGAAAAAGAGCTTCTGATTGTTGAAAAACAATCGTTCAAAAACATTGGTCATTATCGGATAAAGTTAATAAATTTCGAAAAAAAAAAAAAAAACTAAATTTATCCACGATTTAAAGGATCTACAATGAATACGTAAAATTATTTTAATTGCAATCAGTGTTTGTGTTTTTTTTTTTTTTGTAGCAAAATTGTTTTTCTTTATTTAATTGAATCATGCTGTTTTTTCGTTTTAATAATAATAATTAAATTTATATATTTCCTTTCTTGCAGTTCTTTAGTTACAACAACATAACACAACTGAATTAGAGAACGGTATGGTGAAAATGGAATCCACGGAAGAACAGGATAGAAAGTTGGTTTTGGAGTTTATACATTTGCTGGAAAAATCCAAACAACTATTTAATGGTCTAAGGTAAGACATTCATTAAGGCATTTTTGAAAAGAAAATAAATATTTAGATGTTATAATAATTCGAAATTTTACAGAGACTTGCCACAGTACGGCCATCGGCAGTGGCAGGCTTATTTTGGCCGCACATTTGATGTCTATACTAAACTGTGGAAATTTCAGCAGCAGCATCGCATGGTCTTAGATTCAAAGTATGGTTTAAAACGGTGGCAAATTGGGGAAATTGCAAGTAAAATTGGACAGCTTTATTATCATTACTAGTAAGAGTAGTTTGTAAACCATGTCACGATCTTTGCTGTGATCTGAAAATTTACCAGAAAATGTTTTTTTTTTTCTTTCTTCATTGTTTTGCAGCTTAAGAACCAGTGAAACGAATTACCTGAATGAAGCGTATCAGTTTTATGCAGCTATTAGAGGTAGAGCGTATTATTCAAGAGCTATTAAAGAAGATCGGCCTGATTTAATGGTGAAAAAGCTTCGTTATTATGCTCGTTTTATTGTGGTTTGTTTGTTGTTAAAGAAAATGAAACTAGTGCGAGAATTGGTTACCGAGTTGGAGAAACAAATACAGGAATATACCACCACGTAAAGATACTTAAATCAGGTTTTAGGCTGAAGAAATGTCTTACATTTTTTTCTCTCTCTCCTCTCTCTCTCTCTCTCTCCTCTCTCTCTCTATCTCTATATATTAATATCTCAGTTATGAACCTGAAGATCATTTAGAATGGTCCTTAGTTTTAGAAGAAATCAAAGGTTTTATTAAAGCAGAAGCTGCTGTAGCTGTTCTTCATGCGGATTCCAATCCCATCGTACTATCACACAGGTACAATTTATTGAAACCATGGTCTCAAGCTACAAACCACTTTGCCCGTGCTTTCTTTGGGAAGGAAAATTGAATAAAAAAGAACAATTCGAAATATTTTTATATTTATATTTATAATTTTCTTTTTCATTTAATATTATTCCATACTGAAAAAGAAAAGATTATATATCTAATATAATTTGGAAGGTATACTACTTTTGCTTATGTTTCTTTAACAAATTTGAATTATTTTTTTTTTCTTTTGTTTGTGCTTTCTTGTTTATTTTAGTATTTTGTTAATGGCAGTAAATAATATTGTGCTTATCACAGAAGACTTGAAACAATTTCACCACTCACAAATAAACATTAGCGTAAATCACCAATACGAAAACATACAACACTATACACACATGTATACATACTTGTATGTATGTATATTTTTATTAAAAGGTATAATTCCGAATTTCTGATTAAACTTTGCCATAGTTAGTCCAGCAAAAATATTTCACCGGATAAAAACTAAATGCGACATCCAATTTTAATCTTAACAACGTTCAGCAACTATTTCCACATATGTCTTATTTCCGGCTCCTGTTTCCATTTTAAGAACTTAAGAATATATATGTTTAAAATTTTTTTGTAAAAAACTCATTCCTCTTACCTGATGACAATATTTAGGTTAAACGCAAGAGGGGGTTTTGCAAAAATCTTATTTAAAACATCATCTTTGAATCTCCTTGAAGATTGCCAATAAAAACATCTTGTAAAAATATATGTTGAAGGCTGTGGCATACAGTTAAACATATTTAATTTCACATATATAGCTTTATTAGTTTAGTGGCAACAATCGTTTTAAATCGTAAAAATAAAGTCCAGTAAATGCAATATAGCTGACTTGAGTCATCTATATTGAAATAATCAACATAAGAGTGTCTATCCGATATTTTTCGCGAAGCTTTACTTTGCAGGAGAATTCGAATAGTTTATGCTGAAACTGTAATGTCTCGTTCGTTCGCTTTTATACCTTTTCTTGTAACATCATTCACCAATATTAACATAAACATACAATCGAAGATCAATCAAAATCCCCTGCACGTTCAATGTTTCATTTATGTTAAAGTAAAAGTGGTGTTTGGATATGAAATACATAAGTATACACATGTTTCTATATACATATGTATTTATATATATTATGTGTGTATGTATGAAAATGTTGACGTATCCATGTCCATCTAAATTCACAAATTCCATTAGCATCACATCAAATCAATTCTTCTGTGAAAGCACGGGCCTTTGCAAAAGCTTTTGAAAATAGTAAAACTTCACCCATTGATGGTTAGTGGTTCCGGTTCTAGGTTGTCGCCGTTAACGACGCCGCCCTGCGAAAGATCACCGCACATGACTTTAAGTCTTCAAGAAATCCTAATAGTGGGCTCAGCATGTGAGCAAGCCAAATTTTCCGAGTTAACAATGGATATGTTTAGGTAAGTGACCATACAATCAGAGTACCGTCACTGGTATTGCTAATCAATTGATTATTCTAATTTCCATAGAATGCTACAAACTTTAGAGCGGGAACCAACTGAAACTACACATCCTATGAGTGCTTCGCATGTCCTGCATGGGCATGATGCCAGTCCGGCAGCCAGTCGTATACCACCATATGGTGTTCCAGGTTCCAAGGGCTATTTAGAAAATAGCCGCCATTATCGTGACAATCCTCATAAATATTTATTGTATAAGCCTTCGATTAGTCAACTTCTGGTATTCTTAGCTAGCGGTTTTAAAGAATTGCCTCCAGGAGGCGCATTACTTTTATACATGTCGGCAGATGGTTGTTTTTCAACTACAAAACATCCAGAAGACTGTAAGTAGCCGAAGTGTGAGACCATACGATTAATATTTTAAATTGCAACTTTATTTGGCAGATGGTTATGAATTGGGTGGTTTGGCCACGAGTGTTAAAAGGGACGGCGTTGATGGTGGCGGTTTGGCATGTCGAGGGAAATCCTATAAGGAAACACATTGTTTATATCCCGGCGACTTATATCCTTTCACCCGCAGACCCATGTTCATTATTATCGATTCCGATAATTCATTTGTTTTTCAACATATACCCCGTTATTTTGGCCAACCACTGGTGGTTCTTATGTCACCGCAAGATGTGCCACCAGCATTTCAAGGTATATAGTCATTCGAAATCGTATAACGAATGAAACTCATCACAATCATTGTTTCTTTTTTTTCTTTTCAGCTGAAGTTCAACATCATGGTTCTTTGTTTACACTGTTCCTGCATTCCCCCCTCACAGCCCTGTGTTATATATGCAATGTTGGCGATGTGCCCATACATCATTGGGAGCGTTGTCAGTCATATGTCGATCATTTTATAACCGAAGCTTCGCGTTTAGTAACACGATGTCGCATAGATGAAATTGACCAAGGCTATATAGGTAAATTTAATTTGATTTTTGAACGAAAAACAAAATCGTGTCAATAACAAAGTACATTTTGTAAAACATATAGCTTTTTCCCAACAGTTACTTTTTGATTTTTATTTTTTCAAACAAAAATAAAAGTTATTTATTGATTTTTATTCTCTACGAGCAAAAATAAAAGTTATTTTTAATTTTTATTTTTTCAAGCCAATATCGATGCTATCAAGCATATTTTAAACATCAGAATTTAGTTTTACTAACATTAGTGCTTCCAAATTTTCCACTGACAGATTGTACCGCAACTATCCTAGAATCAGTTTGAGAGCTGAAAAGGATCTCTCTACACTATCTTGTTCGCAGGTACAGATTGCACAACAGTTGCCAGTCTATGTAGCCAGGGAAATACATATTTCTTACAGTTGCTGTATTTCATCAAATCCCTATTGATTTCCATTCGTTTTTCTGTAAAATCTTTGAAAACTATTGTTTCAATTTTGTTTAATTATACAGTGATTTTGTTAAAGTATATAAATCATACTGTAGAAACCATAATAATATTAACCCTTTCATGCCCGAATTAATTGGGTCGTGGTTAAACATTTTTCAAGTTTATGTAGTTGTTAGTTTCGACCTAAATATAGGCAACATTGTGTTGGAAAAGTAACTGACCACAATGTAAAAGTATTTTTTAATATTTTTTTTTCTAATTTTCTTACCTATAAACAATATTTCTAAGCATTTAAATTTAAACTTTTAAATATCTTTATTACTTTTTTTTTTGATTATTTGTAAACTCACTTTTTGTAGAAAAAAAATTGTACATGTGCAATCAATAAAATATTTGCAATTGGGTTTGCACAATATATCAAGCTACTCTGAGAAAAAAAAACCGTAGGAGAAGTAAATTAATATTACGGGACTTATAAGCTAAAATATACAATGTTGCCTATAGGCAACATCGGACATTAAAGGGTTAACTGTTATTTTTGCTCGAAACAAATTCTTGGAAAAAATATGCGCAATCAGAAAAGTAGGCGTGGCACGCCCATATAAAGTAAAGGTTTAATATCATATAACTGGAGTACTATAACAGTGAAAGCCTTGGGGCTCTGTGTGAGTTCATAAGATATTAATGTTAGTAATCGTACTCCAGATATATGACATTAAATATCTACTTAGTATGGGGGTGCCCGCCTATTTTTTCCGAGAATTTGTTTCAAAGTAAACTGATTACTCAGTTCAAGTCCATACAGAAGATTTAGTATTTTAACTAACAGATTACAGCCCTCGAAATTCGAGCGCAAATTCCAGGAAATTTTATTTTTTCATTAAATAAAGACCCTAAAAGTATGCTTATCAATTATAGCCAATTCACAAATCAACACAACCAAGTAAGAAAATTATAGTCGGTCTAGACCGACTATACGATACCCTATACCATGGTTTACAGACCCTATCTTTTCGGTCCAACTAATTGGATTTAGAAAATAAGCATAAACCAAATTTGAGTGGCATTGTTATTAATTTTTTGGCTGCAGATAGGAAAAAGTTATATCGGGCGCTCTATTTATATGGGGACTAGGTTGAAAAATGGACCGATCCTGACAATATTTTGTAAAGTCACTTACATTTTGAAAAACTATACACAAACCAGATTTGAAAAAAATCTGTTCAATATACATATTTGTTTTTTGATAGATTTAAGTGAAGATCGGGAAGCAGCTCTATATGGGGCCTATGACTAAGAATTGTCTTATAGGTATTATTTTTGGACTACTGATTAATGGATATAATGAACGCATATAAACCCCATTTGACTGAGATCTATATAATTATTTGGATCTTATGCCAATATATGTCTATTTCATAGGGGTCATTTGACTAGGTCTGAACATGGACCGAATTCCGCCAATTTCAATAGCGTTCATCCTATGGCCGATAAAAGCTTATATACCAAATTTCATCTAAATATATTCATATTTGCGACCTGTAGTTTGATTACAAGGTTTACATGGACACACAGACAGACGGACGGACGGACATCGCTAAATCGACTCAGAAAGTGATTCTGAGTCGATCGATATAATAAAGGATGAGTCTAGGTCAAACATTTTTGGTAGTTACAAACAGCAGCACAAAGTCAAAAACAAACTAATTTTTATTACAAACACATTAACAAATTTAATAAACACACACATAACATTGTATAATTTTATGTATGTGTTATTAGCAACTTTAAATGCAATTTACTCAAAATAAAGGAAAAAATTTAAAAATCTGTAAATCTGCAAAACGGCTAAAAAGAAATACCTTTCAAATAATATACGTTTGGTCAAAATCGGGATAAAACGGTAGAACAAAACATCAGTCACAAGAAATCGCCAAGCCTCCTAATATTATAGATATAATTTTATTTTTATACCCTATACCACTATGTGGTTTGGGTATAATGACTTTGTGCTGCTGTTTGTAACAACCAAAAATATTTGACCCACACCCATCTTTAATTATACCGATCGAATCAGAATCACTATCTGATTCGATTTAACGATGTCCGTCCGTCCGTCCGTCCGTCCGTCTGTGTGTCCATGTAAAGCTTGTAATCAAACTGCAGGTCGCAAATATGAATATATTTTGACGAAATTTGGTATTTGGTCTTTTATCGGCCATCGGATGAACGCTATTGAAATTGGTGAGAATCGGTCCATGTTCAGACCTAGCCCCCATACAAATTACCCATATGAAATCGACATAAATTGCCATAAGATCCAAATTGTCATATAGATCTTACTGAAATTGGGTTTGTATGCATTTATTACATCCATTAATGAGTAGTCCAAAAATGATCTCTTTGGCCCCATATAGAGCTGCTTCCCGATCTTCACTTAAATCGATTAAAAAACAAAAATATTGCACTGATACTTCTCAAATTTTGTTTTTATATATTTTTGCAAAATACAAGAGACTTTACCAAACATGGTCAGGATCGGTCCATTTTTGGGCCTAGTCCCCATATAGATATAGCATCCGATATCAACTTTTTCATATCTGCAGCCGAAAAAATTAATAAAAATCCCACTCAAATTTGGTTTATGCTTATTTTCTATATCCAGTTAGTTGGGCCTGAGAGATAGGGTCTCTAAACGCATGGTATAGGGTATCGTATAGTCGGTCTAGACCGACTATAATTTTCTTACATGTTTAAATTTAATTCAGAAATTCGCATTGGATGTATCAGAACCTTCCTTGGGACTCGATCGAATGCGTTTTTGAAGTGTACAAAAAATTCATAAACCCTTTTGTTTTCATGAAATTTAATACTTATAATTCTTGCAAGATTATTTACTTTATTTATTACTAGCTGGACCCGGCAAACGTTGTTTTGCCCTCAATGAATTTTTATTTTAGTTAGAATCTGTATATACCTATATAAAATGTGTGACGAAGATCTCCAGATAATAAAATGAGAGCTTCACCAAAAAATCTTTCATTGCCTTTCAAATCTTTTATCAAATCAAATCACAATGTTTGTGAGCCATGGTACATTCATCCCAAATAAAAATACTGCATTTTTGCAGAACTTTTGCCATACCGGAATGTTTTTTGATATTACAGACGGCATTCTCATTTTTTTGTACGTTTAACGGTGATTTGAGTGCTGAATGAGCTGTGCGGCCACCATGCAATAATGTAGCGGCTTTTTCCTTCTTTTTCGTTTGAATATTTATATATAAAAACGTTTGTGAGTTTATTTATTAAAATTTATATAAATTTGACAACTCATTATTTTTCGAACGACAGCGCCATCTACCGGGTCCAATAAAAAAAATGTTTCTAACATACATATATGTACATTCTTAGTTTCATTAAAATCACACCATAAATAAGAATATTCGAAATAACTTTACCCAGCGCCACCTATCGGGTCCATTTATACATACAAAAATTTCTTATGACGAAACATACGTTCATTCTTAATTGCAGTCAAATCGCGCTGAAAGTAAAAATTTTTGTTTTTAACTTGACCCCAACGCCAGCTAGAGGGTTAAAACTAAAAACACAGAAGAGCTCGAACCGAACCTATGCTGGAAATCCTACCTCGACAGCTCTTATGGTTCCGGAGATCATTCGTTACAATCAAATGCATCAACGTTTTTATATATACGCCACGCCCCTTTGCCGACTAACAACTTTATATAGCTAAGGTCTTATTATTTCGCAAAAATATCCTTTTGTGAAAATATCATGACGATCCTTTCAGTAGTTTAGAAGATATTACGATTTTTTATTTTTCTAAAAAGGGGCGTGGTCCCGCCCACTTTTCTTCTTGTATGTATTTCTATTCATGCTAATACCATATGTACCAAATATGACTGCTGTAGGTAAAAAATTCCCGTGATATGACTTTTTCAAATTTTGGGTTATATGGGCGTGGCACCGCCCCTTTGTCCAATCAAAAATTTATATAGCATATTATTCCTTCCAGAGTCACAGTAACACGCTCTGAAAATTTCAGGAAGATCGGTTCTTTGGTTTGGCCTCCTATAAAGCACAAACAAACAGACATTCATTTTTATATATATATGTAGATAGATAGAAAGCAGATTAATTATGATTTAAGGTAAAATGGGGCGAAAAAGGGGGACTTGGTAATAAAAAAATGTATGGCTACCTTACCTGTAGATAAAAAGTGTATAAAACTTTAGATAAATACATATTACAAAAAAATTATTTTGTATAGCAAACATTGTTAGTGGTATAAGTAAAAAAAAAAGGGGGCGGTGAAATGGGCGTGGTTCATAGTTATATGGCGACGTTAACAGTATTAAGAGCAATATACTACCAAATAAAAAAATCCGTTGGAAGGAACAAATTTGTACAGAGAAAAAAAAGTTTAAAACTTTCAAACAAAATTTGGCGTGAAAAGGGGCGTGAAAGGGGGCGTGGCGTAAGAAATGTTTATTTCTACCTCGCCTGGAGTATAATGTGTATACAATTTGAAGTAAATCTGTTAAAAACTATATGGGAGCAATTACATAATTTTAAAAAAGTGGGCGTAAAAGTGGGCATGGTCAAAAAAAAGTACCCTATTAATCATGCCAGAGTCCCAGTTAAATGCTGTAAAAATTTCAGGAAGATCGGTCCAGAGGTTTGGTCTCCTATAAGGTACACACAAACAAACAAATAAACAAACACACATTCAATTTTATATATATAGATTAATTGTGGAGTAATTTTTACGAAAACCACACTGATATACATTAATAATATTATATTTTGTTACCCATTCCGTTATGCTTTCACTAACTGCACCCATCATGATCTTTCCAATGCAGCTCACAAGGGATATTTCTATAAAATTGCAAGGTTGATTAACAATACTACGTTCAAGTGTTTCTACTGAACTATATCTATCCATTTAAGATTTTTGTATAGACCGTAGTGAGAGCCATCAAGAAATTATTAGTTCATGAAAAAACTCATACGATATCCTGTCTTCACCCGTCGCTTTGCTTGTCTTTGCTTTTGAAAGCACTTACTTTATTTCCTGTAGCGTAAATTTGTATCAAGATCTGAATGAATATTTATGTTTGCAGCATATCGATTATACTGTGCAACATCTTCGAGGTCATTGTCTGGGGGATGAGGTATTCCAAGTCAAAGTGAAAGAATTTGGCCATTACAGTAAAACCACCAAAGAAATTGGCATTCTCAAGCAAATTTTTTTACCTTATATATTTGTTCATTATCTTGATGTTTGTTAGCTTAAGTTTTCAGCTATAACTCAAGAACCATTGATGATATCTCATATCATTTTTCAACAAAATTGTAGCTAAGGCTTAAGTAAAATTTTTTTTTTATTAATATACGAGTATACATTTAAAAAGGAGAATAAAGAATACATATGTATGTCTGATTTAATATTAAAAATATGACTCATACGTATACATCTCTTCTACTCTTCTAATAATTCTATAATATTAATAGGCAAGGCGATTTCTTGTGATATATTCTACACCTTCAATTACCATCCGATTTTGACAAAAAATATACCTTTTGAAAGGTATTTCTTTGCAAATGTTCACCATATTTACAGATGTGTACCATCTGGTACATTTTTTTTTTTTTTTTTTTTTGAGTAAAATACATAAAACACATATTTAAGCTTCAAATAAAAAACTAACAATGCTGTGTGTGTGTTTATTAAATTTGTGTTGAATTGTGAATTGGCTAAAATTGATTATCATACCTTTAGACTATTATAAAATAATTTAAGAATTTTGGCAGATTTTTTGGTATGCTTTTTATTTTTCAATATATTTTTTGCTTATCATCAATATTCTGAGATTTTTTAAAAGATTTTTTTGCTTTAATGGATTTTTCTCTAGCTACTTTACTTTACATTTTTGAATACTACAATGGATAACATTTTTCGTAAAATATAATTTATGTATCTGGAACAAAACTTTAAATTTTTGTATACACTAAAGTGAGAAAGTTTAAATTTTGATACGTGTTAAGGCATATTTAACTCCTTAATATATCTGTGGTCACAAGCATTAACCGCCTAAGTCGAAAATCATGCTTTCGAGAAAAATAACTTTTTATAACGACTTTTAACTTCATTACGAGTTAGGTCAGTATATTTATATTATTAACTTTTTAAAAAACAGTGTTAGAGAAATGGGAATTTCACGTAAATATAAAGCGTTGTTAGTAGAATATGATAGGATACATAACTCAAATCGTTCCTAAGTCGACTTAGGCGGTTATCGCTTGTGACCACGGATATGCAGTGGTATTCAAAACATTTGCAACTGATATTACATTTTGCCTAATTCTTTAATTTTTTTAACAAATACTTCCCGTATTTTTTTTTTTATTAAATTCAGTTAGTGCATATTATTTTACAAAAACAAAAAAAATATTCATAAATTTAATTTAACAGTGAAAAAATTATGTTTAACAAAATTAGTCAAATGAAAGTGTTCTTAAAGAAATTATTATACAAATCTAACAAGTGAAAAAATTATAGTCGGTCTAGACCGACTATACCATACCCTATACCATGCGTTTAGAGACCCTATCTCTCAGGCCCAACTAACTGGATATAGAAAATAAGCATAAACCAAATTTGAGTGGGATTTTTATGAAAAAGTTCATATCGGATGCTATATCTATATGGGGACTAGGCCCAAAAATGGACCGATCCTGACCATGTTTAAAGTAAAGTATCTTGTATTTTGTAAAAATATATACAAACAAAATTTGAAAGGAATCCGTGCAATATTTTTGTTTTTTTATAGATTTAAGTGAAGATCGGGAAGCAGCTCTATATGGGGCCTATGACTAAAAGTTGTCCCATAGGGATCATTTTTGGACTACTGATTAATGGATGTAATATACACATACAAACCCAATTGGACTAAGATTTGTATGATAATTTGGATCTTATGGCAATTTATGTTGATTTCATATGGGTCATTTGTACGGGGGCTAAGTCTGAACCCCATGGCCGATAAAAGCTTATAAACCAAATTTCATCAAAATATATTCATATTTGCGACTTGCAGTTTGATTACAAGCTTTACATGGACACACAGACGGACGGACGGACGGACGGACATCGTTAAATCGAATCAGAAAGTGATTCTGATTCGGTATAATAAAAGATCTAGGTCAAATATTTTTGGTAGTTACAAACAGCAGCACAAAGTCATTATACCCAAACCACATTACACCGATCGACTCAGAATCACTTTCTGAGTCGATTTAGCAATGTCCGTCCGTCCGTCCGTCCGTCTGTGTGTCTATGTAAAGCTTGTAATCAAACTACAGGTCGCAAATATGAATATACTTTGATGAAATTAGGTATATAAGCTTTCATCGGCCATAGGATGAACGCTATTGAAATTGGTGAAATTTGATCCATGTTCAGACCTTCATGACCCCTATGAAACTGACATGAAGTGCCATAAGATCCAAATTATAATATAGATCTCAGTCAAATTGGGTTAGGATGTGTTTATTATATCCATTAATCAGTAGTCCAAAAACAATCCCTATAGGACAATTCTTAGTCATAGGTCCCATATAAGCAGCTTCCCGATCTTCACTTAAATCTATCAAAAACAAAAATATTGCACAGATTTTTCCAAATTTGGTTTTTATATATTTTTTCAAAATATAAGTGACTTTACTAAATATGGCCAAAATCGGTCCATTTTTCGACCTAGTCCCCATATAAATATAGCACCCGATATGAACTTTTTCATATTTGCAGCAAAAAAATTAATAACAATGCCACTCAAATTTGGTTTATGCTTATTTTCTATATCGAATTAGTTGGACCGAAAGATAGGGTCTCTAAACCATGGTATAGGGTATCATATGGTCGGTGTAGACCGACTATAATTTTCTTACTTGTTTTTTGTTATCTTAGAACGACTTTTAGGCATTAAGGCTATGGGAATTTCATTCCACCGCTTTTCCAACTCGGCGAAAAGTTCTTCACCATTTCGGAATACTTTATAACCAATATTCCGTTTTGCAATCATTCACATATTCTCAATTGGGTTGAGATCGGGAGATTGTGGCCACGACATTATTTTCCTCCAACCATACTTTTACAACCCCTGCCGTATGTTTAAGGTTATACTGCTTGAATGTCCATGAAAGTGTCAGCCTATGGAAGCATAACTGAGATTAAAAGGTCTCTATATATTGTGGCCGTCAATGTATTAGTAATCCGGTGAATTGGGCCAATCTCATTTTCCGAAAAACACTCCCACACCATAAAGTTTCCACCTCCGTACTTGACTGTGGCGGTTGTGTATCTGGGATTAAACTTTTCGCCTCGTGGTCGTCGAATGTAGGCTCCTCCATCTGAACCCCGGAGGTTGAATTTGGACTCATCGAACCATAGTACGTTCTTCCATTGCTCTTAAGTCCAATTTAAATGGGTGCGGGCAAAATTAAGTCGAGCTTTTCTATTTTTTTTTTTTCGACACAAAGGGATTTTTTGTGCATCTAAAACTTCTAAGACCATAATCTCGGGCTCTTCTTTTGATGGGAAGACTGGCAACAATGGTTTCTAACTTGCAGCTGTGATACTTGTTTAACACATTTTTACTGTGATATTTACTTTTATTTATTTTCTACATTTGCTTTAAATTAATTTTGTGTTTTATGTTGTGTATGTAAAACAGAATATATTGTTTATTAAATGTATTAAATTTGACAAAAAAGACTATATATTAATAAAATTATCCCTGAGGATGTTGGGAATCTCCAACGAAACGTCGGATGAATAATAAATAAATAGTCTTTTATTTATTTTGAAAACAAATGACCTTAGAAGCCCACTTTAGAGAATTCTAAAAATCTTAACAAACATTTACCAAAAAAGGTCGATAAAACTTATGATCAATTATGGAAAGTTCAGTTTTAACTTCTCTAGGAACTGTCTGTCTTCTCCTACAGTAGTAATACGGGGTCTTCCTACTTTGTGAGTTGTATAGATGTTACCACTATTAACAATGCGACAAATTGTTGTTTTTGGAACGGAATATTTTAAGGAAATTTGAGAAAATCAATTTTTTTGACCTTGAAATCAGAATTTTATTTGTTTCCTGCCATTTTTCACAAAAGTAATTCTTACGATGTTAATGCTTCCAATATCTTATTAAAACTCTTATAGCAAAATAATTCTGATGAGTTTTTTAACAAAATGCTAAGATCTAAATCATGAATTAATAAAAGGAATGCGATTACCGTTATCTCCTAGCATTTGTTAGTGTAAATAGTATAGTTAAGAGTAAGAGTAATTAAAGTTGCAAATGTTTTGAACAGCTGCATTTTGAATACATATTTTAAAATTAATTTGTTGTTGTTTTACTTTAACGGAATTTGTTTTTTTGATATTTTTAACGAAATGTGATTTGGAGAAAATTAATCAATGAAAAGTTAAAATGGGATCTCATTTCCAAATGTTTTGACCACAACTGTATATATATTTCTTTTCAAGAAATTAATATTGAAATATATTTTTGAATTAATAAACTATAAACGCAGTTTTACACCATTTGGTTTTTAGTTTCAGGCGTTTGCTGTCTGCTAGTTATTTTGCAAAACTGTCGGCTACCATTGAGATTTTGTTTAAATTAAGATTGCCGCGCGAAAACTATTAAATGATTTGTGAAAAAATATTCTATCCATTATTCTTTCACACAAATAAATCTCATTTAAAGTGAAATATAAATTTAATTTATATAAAAAAACACTATTCAGTGCTTTACGGGAACTTCGCATTTGAACTCTCACATGGAAAATTAAAATTATCAACCTTATTCTAACGTGCAAAAATTTTGGAATCAAATTATCAATTATCATTTTGAAATCAAGCTTTAAAGAAAACTAGCAGATTCCAGCGCTCGAAATTCGAGTGCAAATTCTAGGCAACTTTTTTTTCAACTTAGCCAATTCACAAACCAACACTTTTTGGTTTATTATTATTATTGTGGATGAAGAAAACAAATTTACAAACACATGAACAAATTTAATAAACACACACACATCATTGTATAATTATACCCTATACCACTATGTGGTTTGGGTATAATGACTTTGTGTTGCTGTTTGTAACAACCAAAAATATTTGACCTAGACCCATCTTTAATTATACCGATCGAATCAGAATCACTTTCTGAGTTGATTTAACAATGTCCGTCCGTCCGTCCGTCTGTGTGTCCATGTAAAGCTTGTAATCAAACTGCAGGTCGCAACTATGAATATATTTTGATGAAATTTGGCATATAAGCTTTTATCGGCCATGGGATGAACGCTATTGAAATTGGTGAGAATCGGTCCATGTTCAGACCTAGCCCCCATACAAATTACCCATATGAAATCGACATAAATTGCCATAAGCTCCAAATTGTCATATATATCTTACTCAAATTGGGTTTGTATGCGTTCATTATATCCACTAATGAGTAGTCCAAAAATTATCCCTTTGACCCCATATAGACCTGCTTCCCGATCTTCACTTAAATCTATTAAAAAACAAAAATATTGCACTGATTCTTCTCAAATTTTGTTTGTATATATTTTTGCAAAATACAAGAGACTTTACCAAACATGATCAGGATCGGTCCATTTTTGGACCTAGTCTCTTTATAGATATAGCATCCGATATGAACTTTTTCATATCTGCAGCCAAAAAAATTAATAAAAATCCCACTCAAATTTGGTTTTTTGCTTATTTTCAATGTCCAGTTAGTTGGGCCTAAGAGATAGGGTTTCTAAACGCATGGTATAGGGTATCGTATAGTCGGTCTAGACCGACTATAATTTTCTTACTTGTTTTATGTATGTGTTAGTAGCAACTTTAAATGCAATTTACTCAAAAAAGAGGCAAAGATTTAAAAATCTGTAAATCTGCAAAACGGCTAAAACGAAATGCCTTTCAAATAATATACGTTTGGTCAAAATCGGGATAAAACGAAAGAACAAAACAGTAGTCACAAGAAATCGCCTAGCCTATTAATATTATAGATAGATATGTTTATTGCACAGATGTATTTATTGTTTTTGTGTTTTTTTAATTCTTTTTAGATTCATCGTATGTGCAATTCTTTGGTGATGATTTTTTGCGTACACTGATATTACGTTTTGTCTTCTGTGATGTTGTACTAAGACTACATCGTGGTTTCCGGGGACGCCATATGAGACCACGATGCGAACCGCCATTGCCATCTACAGATCTACTAGAACATCCCACATTGTCGCATATAATATTCCAATTAGCTACAGCTCTCGATGTAAGAGGACATTTTTCCGATGGACCCGAATGCGACTGATGATTTATTGTTCATGTTCATCATTTACAACATATTCAAGGCCAAAGTATAGTATTTATTATTAAATTTCAATATTGTCATTGGATGACACACATGAATAGTACTCCTTCTACAGAACATACTAAAACAGCAATAAGAGTATGGAATTTTCTTAAACTTTAAACTGTAATTTCATATACATGTTTCATCTTCATCTTCCTCTGCCTCTGTACAACCTGATTTCAGTTCAGACAAAATTTTGTATTTGTAATTAATTTTTTTTTTTCGTTTACTTTTTTGTTCTTGCCAATAATAAAATATTACTTTAATAACAAGCAAAAATTACATAAAACCCCATAAAAATATATAATATTTATACATTTATACACATTAATTAATACATATATAAGTATATGCAACAACCAAAACATATATATAGTTGAATTAAATGCTGAGCTTCTAATAATGATGCAAATATACGAAAACGATGAAAGATATAAGGTTAAACTTTAACTTAAACTACAAAAAAAAAAATAAGCGATTTTTTTAAAGCGGCCACACAAATCTTTTCAAAATATTAAAAAAAAATAACTAAATTTAGCTCATTTTCTACTTTAAAAAAATTGACGCATACAAAATAATATATTTAAAAAGAAAAAGCAACACGGAAGTGACTGATTAAGTAAATAAATAATTAAATAAATATGGCCGGTTACTGCAAAATTCCGTTGTTGTCCTACCAAAATATACTCATTTTATAGTGTATACATATATTTTTGCCTAAAAAATTAATAATAATTATATTAAGAGAAAAGAAAAACTAAATTAAAATTAAAATTAAAAGAAAAGATAAAAAATCAATATGTAATAATTTTATACGATGATACTAGTCTAGACACCAACCATCTGCACATACATATGTTCATACACATATGCCCAGCCGTGTATGGTATGTATGTATGTGTTAGACAAAAATAATAAATACTTTAATACATACAAATTAATAATACCCGAAAACAAAAAACAAAAATAATTTAGTAAAAATTTTATTTAAATTAATAAACTAACCAAAAAAAAATAAATAAATTAATTTATATAAAAAGAATTGAAGGAATGATCGTAGGAAATACTCAACACAAACACTAAATAAAATCACACACACACATACACAGGCTAACAAATTATTATAAATGATTTCTCATCAAATATGTATAGAAAAAATTAATTAAAGGCCGGTGCTCATATTTGGCAAAACATTCAGAAATAGACGCAATATTTCAATATTGAAACAAATAAATATTACTCACAAATTACATATGTATGTATGTACATATGTATATTAGCATTTGTACTCGATAAAAAGAAAACAAAAAACCAAAAACAAAAAAAAGTATATATATATACTTAAATATATATTTATATATAGAATACATATATATTATTGAAATAAAATTAAAACAAAGAAAAATATAGCTAAAACAAAAACAAAAAATAGTTAAAAACAAAAAAACAAAACAAACAAACAATACGTAAGCCAAGCATTATTTTACTATTTGTCCTTTTTACAATTTCAATTTCTAACAAAAATAAAATAACATAAAAAAACTATTTTCGTTTATATTTATTCCCTAATTATGAAATGTTTCAAATTGTAAATGAAAAAACAAAACCAACAACAACAACTCCATTATCATGATCATTTCATCAATCAAATAATAATTCGTACACATATTTCCATTTAACGAAAGTTCGCATCTATTTTTATTAGTTATTGGTTTTTTTTTTTAATTTTTTTGTTTTAAACTTAGTCAACTTTTTTCAGTTCGCATAACAATTAATTATGATTATAAATTATATTTTGATTACAATATAGCAAACGAAAATTAGCAAAAAGTATTTTTATGTATAAAATATAAACAAAGAAAAATATCAATCACATTGCAACAAAGCAAACAAAATTTAATATTTATTATCAACAAAACTCTCGATCGCATCTTACACATACACTCACACACACACACACACACACACTTTCAAGCAATCATAGACATTAGGGTGTGTAGTACAAGAAGAAGACAATTGTCGCTATCGTCACTTTGCACAAATAATAAGCTGCCATCAGCCAAATATTTAATTCTACTTCCAAATTTTTTTAATTTCAAAATCGTATTAACGGTTGGTGGCACTAATATGCGGAAAAGTTTAGAAGTGCTATAAAAAGTTGTTATTTTTTAGAAAATATGACCGTATTACTGTCAGCAAGCATATAAAAACTCTAAATGTATTTATAAGACAAGGTTCCCGAACTTTTTTTTTGTAGTTGGCCATAAAGGAACGTGGCCATGATGCGTCATCTATGTATCACTTATAGCAAACAACTGCAGCGGCTCTGCTTATATAAAAATATTTATTGTTATTTATTATTTCAACCGGTTAATTTTTAATTTTTCGTTTTTATTTTTCACTTTATTTTTCATTTTTCGTTCTTTTTTTTGTTTTTTATTTTTAATTTTTTATTTTTAATTTTGTATTTTAACTTTTTATTTTTCATTTCTTATTTTTCTTTTTTTTTCATTTTTTCATTCTTCATTTTTCGTTTTTCATTTTTTATTTTTTATATTTCTTTTTTATTTTTCATTTCTCATTTTTCTTTTTTCATTTTTAGTTGTCAATTTTCATTTTTTATTTTTCATTTTTCATATTTCATTTTCCATTTTTTATTTTTAATTTTTAATTTGTAATTTGTAATTTTTAGTTTTTAATTTTTAATCTTTAATTTTTAATTTTTAATTTTTAATTTTTAATTTTTAATTTTTAATTTTTAATTTTTAATCTTTAATTTTTAATTTTTAATTTTTAATTTTTAATTTTTAATTTTTAATTTTTAATTTTTAATTTTTAATTTTTAATTTTTAATTTTTAATTTTTAATTTTTAATTTTTAATTTTTAATTTTTAATTTTTAATTTTTAATTTTTAATTTTTAATTTTTAATTTTTAATTTTTAATTTTTAATTTTTAATTTTTAATTTTTAATTTTTAATTTTTAATTTTTAATTTTTAATTTTTAATTTTTAATTTTTAATTTTTAATTTTTAATTTTTAATTTTTAATTTTTAATTTTTAATTTTTAATTTTTAATTTTTAATTTTTAATTTTTAATTTTTAATTTTTAATTTTTAATTTTTAATTTTTAATTTGTAATTTGTAATTTTTAGTTTTTAATTTTTAATCTTTAATTTTTAATTTTTAATTTTTAATTTTTAATTTTTAATTTTTAATTTTTAATTTTTAATTTTTAATTTTTAATTTTTAATTTTTAATTTTTAATTTTTAATTTTTAATTTTTAATTTTTAATTTTTAATTTTTAATTTTTAATCTTTAATTTTTAATTTTTAATTTTTAATTTTTAATTTTTAATTTTTAATTTTTAATTTTTAATTTTTAATTTTTAATTTTTAATTTTTAATTTTTAATTTTTAATTTTTAATTTTTAATTTTTAATTTTTAATTTTTAATTTTTAATTTTTAATTTTTAATTTTTAATTTTTAATTTTTAATTTTTAATTTTTAATTTTTAATTTTTAATTTTTAATTTTTAATTTTTAATTTTTAATTTTTAATTTTTAATTTTTAATTTTTAATTTTTAATTTTTAATTTTTAATTTTTAATTTTTAATTTTTAATTTTTAATTTTTAATTTTTAATTTTTAATTTTTAATTTTTAATTTTTAATTTTTAATTTTTAAATTTTTAATGTTTAATTTTTAATTTTTAATTTTTAATTTTTAATTTTTAATTTTTAATTTTTAATTTTTAATTTTTAATTTTTAATTTTTAATTTTTAATTTTTAATTTTTAATTTTTAATTTTTAATTTTTAATTTTTAATTTTTAATTTTTAATTTTTAATTTTTAATTTTTAATTTTTAATTTTTAATTTTTAATTTTTAATTTTTAATTTTTAATTTTTAATTTTTAATTTTTAATTTTTAATTTTTAATTTTTAATTTTTAATTTTTAATTTTTTATTTTTAATTTTTAATTTTTAATTTTTAATTTTTAATTTTTAATTTTTAAGTTTTAATTTTTAATTTTTAATTTTTAATTTTTAATTTTTAATTTTTAATTTTTAATTTTTAATTTTTAATTTTTAATTTTTAATTTTTAATTTTTAATTTTTAATTTTTAATTTTTAATTTTTAATTTTTAATTTTTAATTTTTAATTTTTAATTTTTAATTTTTAATTTTTAATTTTTAATTTTTAATTTTTAATTTTTAATTTTTAATTTTTAATTTTTAATTTTTAATTTTTAATTTTTAATTTTTAATTTTTAATTTTTAATTTTTAATTTTTAATTTTTAATTTTTAATTTTTAATTTTTAATTTTTAATTTTTAATTTTTAATTTTTAATTTTTAATTTTTAATTTTTAATTTTTAATTTTTAATTTTTAATTTTTAATTTTTAATTTTTAATTTTTAATTTTTAATTTTTAATTTTTAATTTTTAATTTTTAATTTTTAATTTTTAATTTTTAATTTTTAATTTTTAATTTTTAATTTTTAATTTTTAATTTTTAATTTTTAATTTTTAATTTTTAATTTTTAATTTTTAATTTTTAATTTTTAATTTTTAATTTTTAATTTTTAATTTTTAATTTTTAATTTTTAATTTTTAATTTTTAATTTTTAATTTTTAATTTTTAATTTTTAATTTTTAATTTTTAATTTTTAATTTTTAATTTTTAATTTTTAATTTTTAATTTTTAATTTTTAATTTTTAATTTTTAATTTTTAATTTTTAATTTTTAATTTTTAATTTTTAATTTTTAATTTTTAATTTTTAATTTTTAATTTTTAATTTTTAATTTTTAATTTTTAATTTTTAATTTTTAATTTTTAATTTTTAATTTTTAATTTTTAATTTTTAATTTTTAATTTTTAATTTTTAATTTTTAATTTTTAATTTTTAATTTTTAATTTTTAATTTTTAATTTTTAATTTTTAATTTTTAATTTTTAATTTTTAATTTTTAATTTTTAATTTTTAATTTTTAATTTTTAATTTTTAATTTTTAATTTTTAATTTTTAATTTTTAATTTTTAATTTTTAATTTTTAATTTTTAATTTTTAATTTTTAATTTTTAATTTTTAATTTTTAATTTTTAATTTTTAATTTTTAATTTTTAATTTTTAATTTTTAATTTTTAATTTTTAATTTTTAATTTTTAATTTTTAATTTTTAATTTTTAACAATGAATTTTTTTTTAATTTTTAATTTTTATTCCGTTTTTAATTTTCAATTTTTCATCATTTTTTCATTTTTAATTTTTTATTTTCCATTTCTCATTTTCAAATAGGTTATTACATATAATTTTTTCACCAATACACTCAAAAGTCGCACCGATTTTGTCTTACGTGTTACATGTTACGTTGTTTTTGGTGATTGTATTGTGAAATAGAAATTTACCCCCCTGCTCGTGTAGATGTTTACACATCAAAAATAGAAAAATAGCTTACAAAACCATTGATTGCAAGGGGATTACATAGGTCCATGTCTGAAAAAGGCTCTGAAAGCGGTTGAATAAAGGGCGTGAAATTTTTTTTATTAAAAACAAAAATAAATATCTATGAACTGAATTAAAGAAATCCAACAGTAACAACTAGGTCAAAGCAACGCTCAATTATCGCAATTCGTTATTTAGATGTTGTCGATATGTTGATCGTTTTAAAAAAAAATGTGTGTCATACAAAAGGAAAGTATGTATAATTAAACAAAAAAAAAAGGTTTTTGCTCGTTTTGTTTCGTGTTTAAAATTTGAGTAATAGTAGATCAAAATGTGGTGTTAGTACAAGTCTTACAAATTTTTATATATAATTTTGTTAGTTCTAAAATTAGGCAGGCGTAGTTTATAAAGTGCACAAATTATCTGGTTATCCCATATATAAACTCCTTTTTTAAGTCATTAACTAAGGAGCTAGTTAATGATTAAAAAAATTAAATTTTAATCGGTACTTTAAACAAATCAAAAAAAAAAATTTACTCTAAATTTGTTTTGCCTTCATTAGTCAAAAATTATAAACTTGTTGTAGTGATAAAGTCCATTTCAGTAAAATGCAACAACAATAACAATTACTGTAAAATCGCAAACAGTGCCTAAACAGTTCAACTTTTCTCGAAATAATTTGTTTTGATATCGACATTTATCTAATTTCGCTACACTCCAACACACACACATAGATACATACATACAAGCATACAAACAAACATACCACACATATATCAATTTCATCCATGATCATATGAATGATATATAATAGCAAAAATATTTAGCAAAAAACCAACAACATACAAACAAACAAAAAAAAATCACCGATTATACCAATAAAAAATTAAAACCTTTAAAAATATGAAATAAAAAAATGATTCATTAATAAGCATACAAAGAAAAACATAGCAATGCATTTAAAATATACAAAACAAAAACAAAAAATTAATAAATAAATAAATAAAATGAAATACCTATAAAATATTAAAAACAAAATATGAAAAGAAGAGAAGAAGACGAGATTTATGAATGGTAAATAAAAAAGCACATGTTTGGAAACAAAACACATAAATGTTTTTTGAATTTTAATGGAGTAGTTTTTATTTTCAGGAACGTTTTTTTTATATTCAATGAGTATTAAGATTTTAGTACTTTGATAGGTTTCCATCCAGAATGTATTTTTTAATAAGAAACTCGAAATCGGTATTTTGAACATCTGCTAGGTAGGTGGGATCTCAACCATCCAAAAATGGACTGAAAATAATGCATTAATTATTAATAAACTCTAATTCTTAAATTAAGAGTTTAAGACGATTAAGACATTATATAGAATAGAAAGAACACCAAAGTTATTATTGGCATATTTGATATTAATATGATGTTTCTTTTTTTTCTGTTTTTTTTTTTTTTTCAGAAATAATATTTGGATCTATTTCTAATTTGAAATAAATCTGCTATTTTTTATCGTAAGTGTTTGCATTTTTCATTCGCAAAATTGAACGAGTTTTACCGAATTTGATTTGAGTCGTGAATACAAATACAGATTGTTTAATACTTCAATAACGATAATTATTTAATAACAGCTTTTAATCTAAATGGTTTGTGGCAGAAATATATTAAATTATGGCTCCCTCTAGAAATTAGTAGTAGTAGCAATTTCAAGCTTCTAGCTCACATGACGTGTAAATTTGGCAGCACTTGCCTTTAAAGTATTGGCAAGTTTGGCAGCACTGCAACAGTGAAAGCAAATCTGATGTTGTTTATTAATCAAAACAAGACAAAATGCAGTTTTCGACGTGGCAGACAAAATCACTATGCGAAATTCTTATAATAATATTTTTGAAAGTTGTTGCAACACAAATTGTTTCCAAAGAAGTGCCCAAACCATGGTATGAAAATCTTCCAGCAGTAGCGATGGATTACAAGGTAAGTGTACAACAAACAGGAGCAGTTTGTATATTTTACGATTTCTGTTCTTATACCCGCTATGCAACAGGTCCACATTGATGCTGGCAAAGAAGACTGTTATCATCAATATGTACAACCCGGAGCAACATTTTATGTTTCGTTTAGTGTAAGTTGTTCGATGACAAAAGTAAAGACGTCTAATATTTTATCTACGCAAAATTCTTTTACTTCATACATAGGTCGTCCGCGGTGGTGATGGTATGGCTGGATTTGCTGTACGTAATCCAGCCGGACAAATTGTGAAACCTTATCAATGGCAGGCAACTGCCGACTACACAGACCAAGTGTCGCCGGGTGGCTACTATTCCGTGTGCATTGATAATCAATTTTCACGTTTTGCCGGCAAACTCGTGAACATCTACATCACTGTAGTCAAGTATGATGCCTGGGATAAATACGCTAAGGAAATTGAAGAATTGCAACTTAATATGGAGAACTTTACGGTAAGTCTTAAGCTACGAAAAGAAACTAAGCTGATTTAAATTTATATTTCCATTGCAATACTTCTAGGCAACAATTGGTACTGTGGAACGCAATATCAATGACATGCTGGCCTATCAATATCATAGTAGAAATCGTGAAGCACGTGATTATGCTCTAGTTATTGATAACAACTCATATATACAAACATTTTCCATCTGTCAGATATTAGTAATTTTCACCACATGTTCTGTGCAAGTAAGTGTAATTTGCTTCATGCAGGCCCATTTAGTAATATAAATTTTTCTTCTTTCCTCCCATAGGTATTCTTTGTTCGCAAACTCTTTAGTGTCAAAGATAGTTCCAGAAGTCGCATTTAAAACGAACTCATTTCATTTCAAACCATCCATACGAAATTAAGAAGAAAAGACTTTGCCATCGTGAACACTAGGAATATTATTTCCGTATTGCACTTTTTCTTATTACTTCTTCGCTATTCATAACCTAAATTTACAAAACGTTTCAAAAATGGCCTTGTAAACTTAACCAATTCATTTCTTATTTACATTCTCTTTTTTACACAAGTCTGAAGACACAAATATGATTATTCCAATTGTTATCAGTATAATTCTGGAGTGCTATGAATTATTTTTTTTTTTGCACTGTATTTCATTCTTTCATTATTTTTGTAATATAAATGTTGAGGTGTGTATATTGTTTCAGCTTTCATGTTTTTTATTGTCAAGTAAATATAAAAAAAAAAAAAATAAATAAATAAAAAAACACTATTAGAAATTAAAATTTCGTAAAGGATATTTTATTTAAGAAGGTTCATATAAAAAAATTGCTCTCAAATAATCTAATATTTTGTATTAAAAAAAATTTCGAATTCTAGAAAGTGACAATTAATAACGAAACGTCGGATAAAATAAAAATAAATATATCTAAAAAAAAAAAAAAAATTGAGAACCTTGAAAGCCCGCTTTAGAAAAATCTAAACAAACAAACAACAATTTGCCATTGACTGACTAAACATTTAACCTAGACAATTTTTAACAGTTTAAATATTTTTGAAACCTTGATTTTAATATTTTTGTGAATTTTGTTGAATGATATAAAGCAGAACTTTTAGACATTTTAATATTTAGTTATTCAATATTAAAATAGAAATTTCTCGTCTAATTTATAAAAATTGTATGAAAGCTCCCTACGTTAAACGAACTTACAAGTTGAATTATTTTATTCCAATATACGACCGCTCGAAGAGAACTTTTTACTATACTGCAACGTTTGTTTAATTTAAGTCTTGGTAAAATCAATTCTTATTACAGTTGGTCGTAACAAAAACTGTTTGTAATCACAACTTCAAATAAAACTAATTTTCAAATCTATGTATCCGTATAGGTAAATCAAATTATAACAAACTTTAACCTTTGTATATATTATCGCATGCATTTTTTAAACTGAACACAATTAATGCAACGCTTTTTATAACCAACCCAGATATTGATACAATATACCTTGCACGTGTCCGTGTAAAACTTTTATTTGAATTGCCGCTTAAAGAGCTGTATGCAGCTTGCTAAGGAATCAAAAACTTCATATAAAACAAGTAAGAAAATAATAGTCGGTCTAGACCGACTATACGATACCCTATACCATAGAAACCCTATCTCTTAGGCCCAACTAACTGGACATTGAAAATAAGCAAAAACCAAATTTGAGTGGGATTTTTATTAATTTTTTTGGCTGCAGATATGAAAAAGTTCATATCGGATGCTATATCTATAAAGGGACTAGGTCCAAAAATGGACCGATCCTGATCATGTTTGGTAAAGTCTCTTGTATTTTGCAAAAATATGTACAAACAAAATTTGAGAAGAATCAGTGCAATATTTTTGTTTTTTAATAGATTTAAGTGAAGATCGGGAAGCAGCTCTATATGGGGTCAAAGGGATCATTTTTGGACTACTCATTAGTGGATGTAATGAACGCATACAAACCCAATTTGAGTAAGATCTATATGACAATTTGGATCTTATGGCAATTTATGTCGATTTCATATGGGTAATTTGTATGGGGGCTAGGTCTGAACATGGACCGATTCTCACCAATTTCAATAGCGTTCATCCCATGGCCGATAAAAGCTTATATACCAAATTTCATCAAAATATATTCATATTTGCGACCTGCAGTTTGATTACAAGCTTTACATGGACACACAGACGGACGGACATTGTTAAATCAACTCAGAAAGTGATTCTGATTCGATCGGTATAATTAAAGATGGGTCTAGGTCAAATATTTTTGGTTGTTACAAACAGCAGCACAAAGTCATTATACCCAAACCACATAGTGGTATAGGGTATAAAAACGCTTCAGAAATGCTTAAGGAATTTTTCTGTCTAAAAATTTCTGTTTATACCCTATACCACTATGTGGTTTGGGTATAATGACTTTGTGCTGCTGTTTGTAACAACCAAAAATATTTGACCTAGACCCATCTTTAATTATACCGATCGAATCAGAATCACTTTCTGAGTTGATTTAACAATGTCCGTCCGTCCGTCCGTCCGTCCGTCCGTCTGTGTGTCCATGTAAAGCTTGTAATCAAACTGCAGGTCGCAAATATGAATATATTTTGATGAAATTTGGTATATAAGCTTTTATCGGCCATGGGATGAACGCTATTGAAATTGGTGAGAATCGGTCCATGTTCAGACCTAGCCCCCATACAAATTACCCATATGAAATCGACATAAATTGCCATAAGATCCAAATTGTCATATAGATCTTACTCAAATTGGGTTTGTATGCGTTCATTACATCCACTAATGAGTACTCCAAAAATGGTCCCTTTGACCCCATACAGAGCTGCTTCCCGATCTTCACTTAAATCAATTAAAAAACAAAAATATTGCACTGATTCTTCTCAAATTTTGTTTGTATATATTTTTGCAAAATACAAGAGACTTTACCAAACATGATCAGGATCGGTCCATTTTTGGACCTAGTCCCTATATAGATATAGCATCCGATATGAACTTTTTCATATCTGCAGCCAAAATGCCACTCAAATTCGGTTTTTGCTTATTTTCTATGTCCAGTTAGTTGGGCCTATGAGATAGGGTTTCTAAACGCATGGTATAGGGTATCGTATAGTCGGTCTAGACCGACTATAATTTTCTTACTTGTTTTAGTCTGCAGCTCTTTAAAAAAGTAGCATTGTTTTTACTACTTTTTTTTTTTTTGACATAAATTAAGTCAGGCAACCCAGGCTTCGAGCAGGAATATCAAATTTTTCGTTCTTTCTGAACGGAATTTTGACAGGAGAGGTAAACATAAACAAAATGTAATAAGCTTAAAAAATTAGAAGTTGTTTTTCAGTTGCAAACATGGTTGTTTTCAATTTCAATTTCACAATTCTTAATAATTGACAGAAAACAACTGATTGCTACTGTTGCACTTTTTTTTTCTTTAATAGTGCGTTTACATCTAAGCAAAATCTAGTATATACAAGATTTCGAGCGAAATCTAGCTCATTTTTACTAGATTTCCCATACAAACCAAAATCTAGCTCGTTACTAGATTTGTGCAAAATCTCACAAAAACTTGGCCACTACCAAATGATACTACTGTGTTTTTTTAAATATTGTAGTAGAAAATTACAACGCAGTGACTGAAAAATTGACATTTAAAAATAAAAGCAAACAATTTGAATAAAAAGGAAATAAAATATTTATTAACAAAAAATGAATCTATAATAAAAAAATATTTAGTAATTGAAAAGTTATAAACTACTGACATGTGCCCATTTCAATCTGCTAAATAATAAATGAATTTGTTTTTGCTGTTCAAACAAATGCTAATTTTTTTTCGCAAAATTTCTATTTCAGTTTGTGCTTTTTTCATTTTTGATGCATAACATAATTATAAAATCTGTTCCTTTTTAGAATTTTCCATTTTCCTATTGTTTTATTTTTGGTATTTCTAGTTTATATGTTTAATTTTAATCAGCTGTTTATTGTTGTGGAAACAAAATCTCTCAAAATGTCAAAAAAGTAAGATGTAAACGGTATAGATTTTGAAATAGATTTCAACTAAAATCTACTAGATTTTCCTCAGATGTAAACGCACTATAAGAAATATATGAAAATTTTCTGCTAAGATTCCTTAACAAGCTGCATACAGCTCTTAAAATTGAAAAAATTGTTGGATTAAATTTGTTAGAAATGTTTCAGTTAATTCGTAGAAGAACATAAGTTGTCAGCTTGAAGCATGATTTGGTGAAAAATTTAACAAAAACTTTTCTTTAATAAACAAGAGTGTTACATTCGGCATAGCTCCACCTGGGTTTTACGTTACATTAATCTTAACTAGCAGATTCCAGCGCTCCAAATTCGAGTGCAGTTTTTAGGCAACTTTATTTCTCAACTTAGCCAATGCACAAACCAACACTTTTATGGTTTATTATTATTGTGAATGAAGATAACAAACTCATTAACAAATTTAATATACACACAGATAGTATATGTGCATTTTTATGTATGTGTTAGTAGCAACTTTAAATGCAATTTACTCAAAATAAAGAAAAAAAAAAAATTAAAAAGTCTGTAAATCTGGTGAACAGCTAAAATGAAATACCTCTCAAATAATATATGTTTGGTCAAAATCGGGATAAATCGGTAGAACAAAACATCGGTAACAAGAAATCACCTAGCCTATTAATATTATAGATACTGATAAACTTAACACTAAATTATTACAACAACACACTGAACTTTTCGCATTTTTTTTGATGTATCTCGTTAATTTAGGTCATATCTTGGTAGCGGATACATTAATAAATACAACAGTGTAAATAATTTTAAGAAAATCCTAGTTCTGAATCAGCAATTTATACATCTCTTGAAAAAGTAACGAATATTGTCTCATCAATAAAACCCTCAAAATCCACAGGTCTGGACAATATTCCCAACCTGCTTTTAAAGAAACTACCTCCCAAAGCTCTAAAATTACTGGTTATAAATATTTAACAGCTGCATCAAACTCAACTATTTCCCAAACCATTTCAAAAATGCTAAGGTTATAGCCATAAGCAAACCTAGTAAGCCAAAAAAAACCCAAACAGCTACGGACCTATTAGTCTATTAAGTAACTTAGGTAAAATATTTGAAAAAAATACTACATTCTCGTCTTAGTGAATTTGTAACGACCAATTCTATTGTTGCTAAAGAACAATTTGGATTTAAAAAAGAGCATAGCACTACTCACCAAATACACAGGATTAAAAATCAAATAATCATCAATAAAAGCAATGAACGTTCAACGGGTCTAATATTGTTAGATATTGAAAAAGCGTTTGACACCGTTTGGCATAATGGCCTAGTATTTAAACTTCTTGATGCAAATATACCAAAATATTTATGCGAACTTATTTCAGATTTCATTCATGGCAGAAGCTTTAAAGTTACGATTAATAATAAAACATCATCTCCAAAAAACATTACCACAGGGTTACCTCAAGGATCTGTCTTGGCGCCATTGCTTTACTCGATATATACATCCGATTTTAAAGTTCCGAAATATATGATAATTACTTATTACGCAGATGATACTGCTTTAATTTCTTCAAACAAACTTACAAGTGCACTCCTAAAGAAAATGGAAAAAGGACTTGTAAATTGCAGTAAATATTTTCACAAATGGTAAATCAAAATTAATCCCAACAAGACCCAAGCAATACTTTTTCCATTCAACAAATCTCCCAAAACACTGCCAAGACGTCATATTCCTATTAGGCTTACTTTTAAACAACAACAACAAAAAGCTATAAAATCATTTAAAGCATTATGACCACTACTAAATAGAAGGTCATTTCTAAAACCCAAAAACAAAAATCTACTCTTCAAAAGTGTTATAAGGCCAATATTAACATACGCGGGTCCTATTTGGAGTGACGCTGCCAACTGTTACCTTAAACGCTTACAAACTATAAAAAAAATATCTTAAAATGATAAATAAAAAGCCCTGGAGGTTTCCTACAGATCTTCTTCATGAAGAAACAGGTTATGAAAAAAAATTATCAATTTCGTAACAAGAATTAATACCAACTAGCAGATTCCAGCGCTCGAAATTCGAGTGCAATTTCTAGGCAGCTTTATTTTTCAACTTAGCCAATTCACAAACCAACACTTTTATGGCTTGTTATTATTGTGAATGAAGATAACAAACTCATTAACAAACACATTAACAAATTTAATAAAACACACATAGCATATGTATAATTTATGTATGTGTTAGTAGCAACTTTAAATGCAATTTACTCAAAATAAAGGAAAAAATTTAAAAATATGTAAATCTGCAAAATGGCTAAAAAGAATTACCTTTCAAATAATATACGTTTGGTGAAAATTGGGATAAAACGATAGAACAAAACACCGGTCATAAGAAATCGCCTTACCTATTAATATTATAGAAGATTACTTTGCCAAAACTGAAAATTCCTCTTAACAACTGATAAGAGAATGTAGAGAAATAACGTAAAATTAAAAAAAAAAACATTAGCAAATTGAAAATTATGTGTTTATAGAGGTCTATTATTTCTAATGAACGTACTATAAGCACATAAATATTTTCAGATAGTATTTGAATCTATTAAATCATATTAAGGTTTTTTCCTCCCATTTTCCTTTAAAAATCATAAAAAATAAAATAAAAACTATTTAATATCGTTAGATCCTATATATTATTTGTGGCAATATCTCAATGTAAAAATAAGATCTCATATGTAAATATCGAATTTGTTAAAATATGTAAATAAAGGAAGAATATATAATTGAATTGAAAAGGTCATATCTTGGCATAATGATACCCGATTTGCCCAATTTTATATACCAACTGCCTGAAATAATGACAAATAATACTGTCCTAAGTTGACGCAGGTAAATGTTTTTAATGTGTAAACACCTATACGCGCGGGGGGTAAAAATCTATTTCACAATATAATCACAAAAACAGCGTAACATGTGAGCTCACATGTTAAAAATTAAAAATTAAAGATTAAAAATTAAAAATTAAAAATTAAAAATAAAGAATTAAAAACTAAAAACTAAAATTAAAAATTAAATATTAAAAATTAAAAATTAAAAATTAAAAATTAAAAATTAAAAATTAAAAATTAAAAATTAAAAATTAAAAATTAAAAATTAAAAATTAAAAATTAAAAATTAAAAATTAAAAATTAAAAATTAAAAATTAAAAATTAAAAATTAAAAATTAAAAATTAAAAATTAAAAATTAAAAATTAAAAATTAAAAATTAAAAATTAAAAATTAAAAATTAAAAATTAAAAATTAAAAATTAAAAATTAAAAATTAAAAATTAAAAATTAAAAATTAAAAATTAAAAATTAAAAATTAAAAATTAAAAATTAAAAATTAAAAATTAAAAATTAAAAATTAAAAATAAAGAATTCAAAACTAAAAACTAAAAAATAAAAATTCAAAATTCAAAATTAAAAAATTTAAAATTAAAAATTAAAATTAAAAATTAAAAATTAAAAATTAAAAATTAAAAATTAAAAATTAAAAAATTAAAAATTAAAAATTAAAAATTAGAAATTAAAAATTAACAATTAACAATTAAAAATTAAAAATTAAAAATTAAAAATTAAAAATTAAAAATTAAAAATTAAAAATTAAAAATTAAAAATTAAAAATTAAAAATTAAAAATTAGAAATTAGAAATTAAACATTAAACATTAAAAATTAAAAATTAAAAATTAAAAATTAAAAATTAAAAATTAAAAATTAAAAATTAAAAATTAAAAATTAAAAATTAAAAACTAAAATTAAAAATGAAAAATAAAAATTAAAAATTAAAAAATAAAAATTAAAAATTAAAAATTAAAAATTAAAAATTAAAAATTAAAAATTAAATATTAAAAATTAAAAATTAAAAATTAAAAATTAAAAATTAAAAATTAAAAATTAAAAATTAAAAATTAAAAATTAAAAATTAAAAATTAAAAATTAAAAATTAAAAATTAAAAATTAAAAATTAAAAATTAAAAATTAAAAATTAAAAATTAAAAATTAAAAATTAAAAATTAAAAATTAAAAATTAAAAAATTAAAAATTAAAAATTAAAAATTAAAAATTAAAAATTAAAAATTAAAATTAAAAATTAAAAATTAAAAATTAAAAATTAAAAATTAAAAATTAAAAATTAAAAATTAAAAATTAAAAATTAAAAATTAAAAATTAAAAATTAAAAATTAAAAATTAAAAATTAAAAATTAAAAAATTAAAAATTAAAAATTAAAAATTAAAAATTAAAAATTAAAAATTAAAAATTAAAAATTAAAAATTAAAAATTAAAAATTAAAAATTAAAAATTAAAAATTAAAAATTAAAAATTAAAAATTAAAAATTAAAAATTAAAAGTTATAAATTAAAAATTAACAATTAACAATTAACAATTAACAATTAACAATTAACAATTAAAAATTAAAAATTAAAAATTAAAAATTAAAAATTAAAAATGAAAAATTAAAAATTAAAAATTAAAAATTAAAAATTAAAAATTAAAAATTAAAAATTAAAAATTAAAAATTAAAAATTAAAAATTAAAAATTAAAAATTAAAAATTAAAAATTAAAAATTAAAAATTAAAAATTAAAATTAAAAATTAAAAATTAAAAATTAAAAATTAAAAATTAAAAATTAAAAATTAAAAATTAAAAATTAAAAATTAAAAATTAAAATTAAAAATTAAAAATTAAAAATTAAAAATTAAAAATTAAAAATTAAAAATTAAAAATTAAAAATTAAAAATTAAAAATTAAAAATTAAAAATTAAAAATTAAAAATTAAAAATTAAAAATTAAAAATTAAAAATTAAAAATTAAAATTAAAAATTAAAAATTAAAAATTAAAAATTAAAAATTAAAAATTAAAAATTAAAAATTAAAAATTAAAAATTAAAAATTAAAAATTAAAAATTAAAAATTAAAAATTAAAAATTAAAAATTAAAAATTAAAAATTAAAAATTAAAAATTAAAAATTAAAAATTAAAAATTAAAAATTAAAAATTAAAAATTAAAAATTAAAAATTAAAAATTAAAAATTAAAAATTAAAAATTAAAAATTAAAAACTAAAAATTAAAAATTAAAAATTAAAAATTAAAAATTAAAAATTAAAAATTAAAAATTAAAAATTAAAAATTAAAAATTAAAAATTAAAAATTAAAAATTAAAAATTAAAAATTAAAAATTAAAAATTAAAAATTAAAAATTAAAAATTAAAAATTAAAAATTAAAAATTAAAAATTAAAAATTAAAAATTAAAAATTAAAAATTAAAAATTAAAAATTAAAAATTAAAAATTAAAAATTAAAAATTAAAAATTAAAAATTAAAAAATTAAAAATTAAAAATTAAAAATTAAAAATTAAAAATTAAAAATTAAAAATTAAAAATTAAAAATTAAAAATTAAAAATTAAAAATTAAAAATTAAAAATTAAAAATTAAAAATTAAAAATTAAAAATTAAAAATTAAAAATTAAAAATTAAAAATTAAAAATTAAAAATTAAAAATTAAAAATTAAAAAATTAAAAATTAAAAATTAAAAATTAAAAATTAAAAATTAAAAATTAAAAATTAAAAATTAAAAATTAAAAATTAAAAATTAAAAATTAAAAAATTAAAAATTAAAAATTAAAAATTAAAAATTAAAAATTAAAAATTAAAAATTAAAAATTAAAAATTAAAAATTAAAAATTAAAAAATAAAAATTAAAAATTAAAAATTAAAAATTAAAAATTAAAAATTAAAAATTAAAAATTAAAAATTAAAAATTAAAAATTAAAAATTAAAAATTAAAAATTAAAAATTAAAAATTAAAAATTAAAAATTAAAAATTAAAAATTAAAAATTAAAAATTAAAAATTAAAAATTAAAAATTAAAAATTAAAAATTAAAAATTAAAAATTAAAAATTAAAAATTGAAAATTAAAAATTAAAAATTAAAAATTAAAAATTAAAAATTAAAAATTAAAAATTAAAAATTCAAAATTCAAAATTAAAAATTCAAAATTAAAAATTAAAAATTAAAAATTAAAAATTAAAAATTAAAAATTAAAAATTAAAAATTAAAAATTAAAAATTAAAAATTAAAAATTAAAAATTAAAAATTAAAAATTAAAAATTAAAAATTAAAAAAAATTAAAAACTAAAAATTAAAAATTAAAAATTAAAAATTAAAAATTAAAAATTAAAAATTAAAAATTAAAAATTAAAAACTAAAAATTAAAAATTAAAAATTAAAAATTAAAAATTAAAAATTAAAAATTAAAAATTAAAAATTAAAAATTAAAAATTAAAAATTAAAAATTAAAAATTAAAAATTAAAAATTAAAAATTAAAAATTAAAAATTAAAAATTAAAAATTAAAAATTAAAAATTAAAAATTAAAAATTAAAAATTAAAAATTAAAAATTAAAAATTAAAAATTAAAAATTAAAAATTAAAAATTAAAAATTAAAAATTAAAAATTAAAAATTAAAAATTAAAAATTAAAAATTAAAAATTAAAAATTAAACATTAAAAATTAAAAATTAAAAATTAAAAATTAAAAATTAAAAATTAAAAATTAAAAATTAAAAATTAAAAATTAAAAATTAAAAATTAAAAATTAAAAATTAAAAATTAAAAATTAAAAATTAAAAATTAAAAATTAAAAATTAAAAATTAAAAATTAAAAATTAAAAATTAAAAATTAAAAATTAAAAATTAAAAATTAAAAATTAAAAATTAAAAATTAAAAATTAAAAATTAAAAATTAAAAATTAAAAATTAAAAATTAAAAATTAAAAATTAAAAATTAAAAATTAAAAATTAAAAATTAAAAATTAAAAATTAAAAATTAAAAATTAAAAATTAAAAATTAAAAATTAAAAATTAAAAATTAAAAATTAAAAATTAAAAATTAAAAATTAAAAATTAAAAATTAAAAATTAAAAATTAAAAATTAAAAATTAAAAATTAAAAATTAAAAATTAAAAATTAAAAATTAAAAATTAAAAATTAAAAATTAAAAATTAAAAATTAAAAATTAAAAATTAAAAATTAAAAATTAAAAATTAAAAATTAAAAATTAAAAATTAAAAATTAAAAATTAAAAATTAAAAATTAAAAATTAAAAATTAAAAATTAAAAATTAAAAATTAAAAATTAAAAATTAAAAATTAAAAATTAAAAATTAAAAAGTGAAATTGAAATTAAAAATTAAAAATTGAGTTTAAGACACGGGTTGAGGATATAAAAAAATTCGACACAGCCGAATTTAACACTCTTACTTGTTTATATTTTCTTTAAGTATAATTTAGTAATAAAATCAATTTTTTGCGTTTTTAATAAAATTGATTTTTGTTAACATAAATCTATGATGGAGTCTAAAAATTCACTGGAGAATAAGATTTGTAACTAATTCTTAAACCAAACAAAAAATATAAATATATATATTTAAAACTCTGTTTTCAGCTGCTGTTTTCAGAACTGAAAACTTTTGTAACTCCTAAAATTTCGTTTGTTTCTTTCTCCAAGCATGCAAAAAGAATATCTTTGAGTTATATATGACCCCAGGATGGATTGAAGGTTAAATACAACTTTCAGTACAAATAATTTTTAAAATTGAATTTTTTTCCGATTCTAGCTAGCATAACGAATTAAAACTTAAGTTCTTCAAATACGACTACACACATACGAATATGTATGTACGTACATATGTAGATAAGTACATTACTTCATGGTGGTATTTAAAAATGAAAAGTATGCACAGCATCTAGAGTATAAAATGTAAAATTAAGCACAAACTATGAATTTATATAGAGGACACAACGAACGACGACAGGACGGACGAGCTAAATGCGTGACTCCGCCCATCATCAAGAGATAAACATCCGAGTTGTGCGCAGACGCTTATCAAACCACCAAACACAAACCGCACAAACATCCATGCCAACAAAGAAGGATGATGATTGTTAAGCATGAGCATCCCATTCATCTATTCTTGCAAGGATTATTATTAACAAAAACAACAACAATAATACCAACAACAGCAAAACCATTTATGTACATATTAAATGTATGCGTTAACGTGGGTAAAGATTGTTTGTGTGTTTAGCTAAATGCAACCACGTTGGTGGTTGTTCAAGCCTTGATAATCTTTATTGCGTGTCGTGAAATAACATGTGCAATGGATGCGAAGTGAAGTACACTGATGATAATGATGATGATACAACATGTGCATTCCACAACGTACCGTATAGTGGGAGGAGTGAACTATTATTGAACCGCAAATACAAACATACGAATAGAAGAAATGATGCCGCCATCTTTATGGCGAAATGGATGATCTGCCGTTTGTACGAAAGGAATATGTATGTACTATATTTGGTGATATGATAAAGTAGTTGATTTTGTTATTGTAGTCGTTGTTGTTAAAAGACAACAAAATAATAGCAGTAACTTACTATACTCGTAACAGTAGTTACAGTGGCTGTGGCAAGTTAGTTTATTGCACCAATACCATCATCATCCTCATATTGCGATTGTATTTTGCGGTTAAGAGAACCTCAGGGATAACTAAGTATTTTACATACTATAACAACTACTTGCAACGTTGTTATTGTCGTCGAAGAACTTAAATAACTTTTATATACAAAAAGACAGACAGACAAACAAAAAGTAGGTATATCACCCACCCACTCTGTATGTGTGTGTTTATTTTTTGCCATGCTTTTATGTGGTTTAAAGACAATAAAAACAAATGAGACGAACAACTAGTCAGGAGAATCCAACGCTAGGACATGTTTAATCAAAATTTAAACCTTTAACGGTCTGGTCGATAGAAAACTTCAAGGTGCGCTCGCTCTCATACATTGTAGTATATTGTGTAGAAAGAACACGTACCACGTACAAAACGGAACTTCATATTGTCTGTCAGCAAGTGGTCATATCCCATCAGACAACAACGAAGTAGTATTTGTTACCGCAATTCGAAATAGTTGCCCACTAAAGCTTGTTGCTTCGCGCTTCCTTATTACACACGACAGCGGTAAATGGTATATTTTTTTGTTGTTGTTGTGCTATTTCTTGTATAGTGACTAGTTCTTTTATCCAGTGCCAGGACACTTAAAAACAAATAATAAATAAAAAAAAATAAGAATAGAAAAGAAAAAAAATAAGAACGACAAAGACGTCGACGGCTACTTCCTTTTAAAAGGAATCGGAAATTTTTGAGCGGAAATTATTGAAATTTTGTTTCGGTTTCATTTTCATTTAAAACTTGTACTCAGACACAGAGACACTCAGCCATACAAACATAGTGTGTATTCCACACAATATGCACCTGTAAGTGACGCGTCTCCAAGAAAATAGTGCATACGTTTAAGGGCAAACAAACCATTCCATTTCTTTATCATTATATTTGATTTTGTGGTCGTTGACAAATTACATGCATATCCGTTACGTTAAGTGAAAGTGTGTGAAAAAGTGCGCGCAATTAAAATGCGATAAGTTTTTATTATTGTCGATTTCAATACAATCCGTCGGAATTTTTTTTTAAGCTATTTACTAATGGTGCGACATTGCAAAAGTGAGAATTTTATCGCTATCAATTTGGATTAAAACCTAAGCAAAAGCGTAGTAAGGTAAGTTTGTGAAGAGTTTAATAATTTTTATCACTCCTACATTTAGACTTTAACCTGTTAACTGCTAAATTGAGTTTTGAAAACAAGATAGAAACAAGTAAGAGAGTTAGTTGCGGTCAATACCGGTTACACGACACCCTATAAAATAGTTTCGAGAAAGGATCTTAGGTCCAACTTTGCTGAAGTCATAATTGTATATAGAAATTAAGCATAAACCAAATTCTAGTGGTATTATTGTAAATTTGTGACCTGAAGATACAAGGTTTAGCTCTTATAATCGAAAGAGCTCATGAATTGAATTTTTAGTGCAGTTTATCAGCCCTGTTCTTGAAACATTGTTATTTGAATAAGAATGAATTTAAAATAACATGAAATTGAAATTTTGGGTTTCTTGAAAATACATATTATAAATTTACGAAGTATTTTCCGAAATAATTCATTTTTTATTGTCAAATGACATGATACATATGGTTTAGCTTCAGAACCATATGTTATCTAGAAACCGAGGTGCCATATGATTCTTTAGTCAGTTCCACAAAAAAATGTTAAGTAATTTTTTAAAAAGTTTATTAAAAAAGTAAAAAAAAAATTTTCTTTTAAAATAATATTTTACTTGTTCATTTAATTGTTTGTGGTCTTCAATTTCATTCAATTAAGAATGACTTCTCTTTTTGAAATAAGCTAGGCATCACCTAAGAAAATTCGACATATAAATAATTTTGATTTGACTGGCATCACTAGTGCTTCGAACATAAACAAAGTTGTGGCAGTCATATGCAAAAAAAAAAAAAATATGTGATTTGAGTGAAATATTATTTTAAATTCCTTTATTTGTTCCTTTATTTGTAATAGCTAGGGCATAAAGAATCTATGTTATAAGAAAAAATTATAATGAAAAATATAATGTGCAAATAAAAAGTTTTTATTATAGTTATAGAACAAGTGTGTTTTATTAATATCGACCAGTGATTACGAGTTTTTATTTTTAAATCAGCGGAAAATGTTGACGTTTTTTAAAATCGTTTTATTTTTTTTCATAAAACCATTGTCTAATTTTTTTAAATAATGACAAGGATCAATAAAAAACAAGTAAGAAAATTATAGTCGGTCTAGCCCGACTATATGATACCCTATACCATGGTTAAGATACCCTATCTCTTCGGTCCAACTAATTGGATATAGCAAATAAGCATAAATCAAATTTGAGTGGCATTTTTATTAATATTTTTCGCTGCAGATATGAAAAAGTTCATATCGGATACTATATTTATATGGGGACTAGGTCGAAAAATGGACCGATCATGACCATATTTGGTAAAGTCACTTATACTTTGAAAAAATATATACAAACCAAATTTGAGAAAAATCTGTGCAATATTTTTGTTTTTTAATAGATTTAAGTGAATATCGGGAAGCAGCTCTGTATGGGGCCTATGACTAAGAATTTTCCTATAGGGAGTATTTTTGAACTACTGATTAATAGATGTAATAAACACATACAAACCCAATTTGACTGAGATCTATATGATAATTTGGAACTTATGGCAATTTATGTCGATTTCATAGGGGTCATTTGTATGGGGGCTAGGTCTGAACATGGACCGATTCTCACCAATTTCAATAGCGTTCATCCAAAAGCCGATATAAGCTTATATGTCAAATTTCATCAAAATATGTTCATATTTGCGACCTGCAGTTTGATTACAAGCTTTACATGGACACACAGACGGACGGACGGACGGACGGACGGACGGACATAGCTATTTCGACTCAAAAAGTGATTTTGAGTCGATCGGTATAATTAAAGATGGGTCTAGGACGAATATTTTTGGTTGTTACAAACAGCAGCACAAAGTCATTATACCCAAACCACATAGTGGTATAGGTTATAAACATGTTATAGTTTGAATATCAATTGTTTTTATACCCTATACCACTATGTGGTTTGGGTATAATGACTTTGTGCTGCTGTTTGTAACAACCAAAAATATTTGACCTAGACCCATCTTTAATTATACCGATCGAATCAGAATCACTTTCTGAGTTGATTTAACAATGTCCGTCCGTCCGTCCGTCCGTCCGTCCGTCTGTGTGTCCATGTAAAGCTTGTAATCAAACTGCAGGTCGCAAATATGAATATATTTTGATGAAATTTGGTATATAAGCTTTTATCGGCCATGGGAGGAACGCTACTGAAATTGGTGAGAATCGGTCCATGTTCAGACCTAGCCCCCATACAAATTACCCATATGAAATCGACATAAATTTCCATAAGATCCAAATTGTCATATAGATCTTACTCAAATTGGGTTTGTATGCGTTCATTACATCCACTAATGAGTAGTCCAAAAATGACCCCTTTGACCCCATATAGAGCTGCTTCCCGATCTTCACTTAAATCTATTAAAATACAAAAATATTGCACTGATTCTTCTCAAATTTTGTTTGTATATATTTTTGCAAAATACAAGAGACTTTACCAAACATGATCAGATATAGCATCCGATATGAACTTTTTCATATCTGCAGCCAAAAAAATTAATAAAAATCCCACTCAAATTTGGTTTTTGCTTATTTTCAAAGTCCAGTTAGTTGGGCCTAAGAGATAGGGTTTCTAAACGCATGGTATAGGGTATCGTATAGTCGGTCTAGACCGACTATAATTGTCTTACTTGTTTATCTTTCAAGTTCTGTTTACTAAAAAAGGGCATTTGTTTTGGTTTCACAAAGCTTTTTCTGTGTGAATTAAAACAAGAAAAAATATTCTTATTGAAATCATAAAACAGCATAAAACTCGTAAATTAAGACTATTTTCATTTACGAGTTTTTATACCCTATACCACTATGTGGTTTGGGTATAATTACTTTGTGCTGCTGCTTGTAACTACCAAAAATAATTGACCTAGTCCCATCTTATACCGATCGACTCAGAATCACTTTCTGAGTCGATTTAGTGATGTCCGTCCGCCGTACGTCTGTGTGTCCATGAAAACCTTGTAATCAAACTACAGGTCGCAAATATATATATATTTTGATGAAATTTGGTATATAAGCTTTTATTGACAATAGGATGAACGCTGTTGAAATTGGTGAAAATCGGTCCATGTTCAGACCTAGTCCCCATACAAATGACCCCTATGAAATCAATATAAATTGCCATAAGATCCAAAGTATCACCTAGATCTTAGTCAAATTGGGTTTGCATGTGTTTATTATATCCATTAATCAGTAGTCCAAAAAAAATTACCTATAGGACAATTCTTAGTCATAGTCATCTATCAAAAAACAAAAATATTGCACATATTTTTCTCAAATTTGGTTTGTGTATATTTTTCAAAATATAAGTCACTTTACCAAGTATCTTCAGGATCGGTCCATTTTTGGGCCTAGTCCCCATATAAATATAGCACCCGATATGAACTTTTCTATATCTGCAGCCACAAAAATTATTAACAATGGCACTCAAATTTGGTTTATGCTTATTTTCTATATCCAGTTAGTTGGACCGAAGAGATAGGGTCACTAAACCATGGTATAGGGTGATAGTGATTTCAAGAACAGGGGTGTATATTTAGCCTATGTTTACATTATGATAGTTAAAATATTTTCTGCAAGTTTTTGATGTAAAAAATGGGCACTACACAAATAGGAACAATAACAACTTTTCGATATTGTAGGGTAAATTGCTTTTGGATTCTAAAAGGCAATTGATATTTTCTGAAATCAATTGATATTTTATGAAATACATTTAATATTTTTTGAACCAATTTCATAATTTCTGAAAATCAATTGATGTTTACTGAAATACAATTGATTACTTCTGAAAATTAATTGATGTTTTCTGAAAAAACAGATTCGGATTTCTTGTAATTTTCTCTGATTTCAGATGTGGCCAAATATGTACAATAAATTTCATAAAATTTTTCTCATACTGTATAAATAGTGCGTATGCATTACTAATATCTCATTTTAAAAGGCACCTATTTTTCACCGCTATCGAAATGAGATATGAGCCCTTTCTTTTAATAGAATATTGATTTATATGCGTACATCTGAAAACAACAAGGACTACAATATTTAAAAAAAAATGGAGATGAGTCCTTTTCGAAATGCAAGATTGAATTGTAAACTTAGTTTGTGATTTTTTAATTTTTTTCATATGAAAACATATTTCATTAAATACTTAAATTCCTTTTCTATGCTTTCATTTAACAACTTCCCGGCTAGCTAGAACTCACAACATTTACGTTAAGTGGATGACAAGATATTATTTAATAACTTTTACCAAGATTTGATCATCTTTTCTCGCGGTTAACCTGAAAGTAGATTTTTGTAATTGAATTTACACCAACTTCCTAACTTGATAGAACCCTGAAATTTTATATCTAAATAGAGCGGATGACAACCAGAGAACTGTAAAAATCACTTTCTTTTTGATGACATCATACACTAAAATTCATATTCACATTTAATCACTCAGCAAACCTCACCGTAGAATAAAATCAGCGTCATCCTGCTGTTTGGATCAGTTCGTTGAATTATATATGACATTGCATTGTATGCATTTCGTGAAGGATAAATCAAAGAATAAGTTATGTGTAGTTTAATTTGTGTTAAGAAAATAAGTAAGATAATTATAGTCGGTCTAGACCGACTATACGATACCCTATACCATGGTTTAGAGACCCTATATCTTCGGTCCAACTAATTGGATATAGAAAACAAGCATAAACCAAATTTGAGTGGCATTGTTATTAATTTTTTTTGGCTGCTGATATGAAAAAGTTCATATCGGGTGCTATATTTATATGGGGACTAGGTCGAAAAACGGACCGATCCTGACCATATTTGGTAAAGTCACTTATATTTTGAAAAAATATGTGCAAACCAAATTTGGAAAAAATTTGTGCAATATTTTTGTTTTTTTGAAAGATTTAAGTGAAGATCGGGAAGCAGTTCTACTATATATGGGGCCTATGACTAAGAATTGTCCTGTAGATATTATTTTCGGGCTAGTGACTAGTGGATATAATAAACCTATTCGAACTCAATTTGACTGAGATCTATATGATAATTTGGATCTTATGGCAATTTATGCCAATTTCATAGGGGTCATTTGTATGGGGACTAAATCTGAACATGGACCGAATTTCACCAATTTCAATAGCGTTCATCCTATGGTCAACAAAAGCTTATATACCAACTTTCGTCAAAACAAATTCGTATATGCGACCTGCAGTTTGATTACAAGGTTTACATGGACACACAGACGGACGGACATCAATAAATCGACTCAAAAAGTGATTCTGAGTAGATCGGTATAACAAAAGATGGGTCTAGGTCAAATATTTTTGGTAGTTACAAACAGCAGCACAAAGTCATTATTCCCAAACCACATAGTGGTATAGGGTATAAATAGTACCTCTAAAGTGAGTCAACTCAAAATTTACAAATTTTCAGTAGAGGCAAAAAACGTTTTTTTTTTTTTTTTAATATTTACTATAAAATTTAAAAACAGTAGAAAACCCGATGTAAGATTTTTACAGTGGATAGATATGACCACTGTGTATCGTTTTCTTGCCAAAAGTGAAAATTGAAAAATTTTGAGTTGACTCACTTTAGAGGTACAGGCGCGATATGTACATTAGGGCTATAACCAAATTTTTCGCATAGTCCTACGAGGTGGACAATGATGTTTTATTAAAGAAAAACATTATCTTGGGTTATTGTACAAAAAAAACTTCACGCATCAAATTCATTTTCTAAATCAATGCAAAAAGATTTTTTTAACAAGTTATTTTATTTCATTATCATAGCAAGTTAATTAACTTCATATAAAATGGTTATATTATTAAAAAACAAGTAAGAAAATTATAGTCGGTCTAGACCGACTACATGATAACCTATACCATGCGTTTAGAGGCCCTATCTCATAGGCCCAACTAACTGGACAAAAAAAATAAGCATAAACCAAATTTGAGTGGGATTTTTATTAATTTTTTTGGCTTTAGATATGAAAAATTTCATATGGGATGGTATATCTTAATGGGGACTAGGCCCAAAAATGGACCGATCCTGACTATGTTTGGTAAAGTCTCTTGTATTTTGCAAACATATATACAAACAAAATTTGAGAAGAATCAGTATGTGGGGCCTATGACTAAGAGTTGTCCCATAGGGATCATTTTTGGACTACACATTAATGGATGTAATAAATGCATACAAACCCAATTTGAGTAAGATCAATATGACAATTTGGATCTTATGGCAATTTATGTCGATTTCATAGGGGTCATTTGTATGGGGGCTAGGTCTGAACATGGACCGATTCCCACCATTTTCAATAGCGTTCATCCTATGGCCGATAAAAGTTTATATACAAATGTTCATCAAAATATATTCATATTGGCGACCTGCAGTTTGATTACAAGGTTTACATGCACACAGACGGACGGACGGACGGACATCGTTAAATCGAATCAGTTAGTGATTCTGATTCGATCGGTATAATAAAAGATGGGTCTAGGTCAAATATTTTTGGTAGTTACAAGCAGCAGCACAAAGTCATTATACCCAAACCACATAGTGGTGACGGGACTTAGGATGAGAATATACCAACGTATCAAGAATAATAGTGACAAAAAATAACAGAAAAATTTTTATAAGTTGTTATAAACTGAAATATAACCCAAAATTATTTAGCATTTTTTTTCATTAATAACAACGTATGTCGCTATGTGTCGTTTTCAGAGAAAATAACTTGTCAGCGATCAAACGTAGGTTGGCATACGTCGATAGTGGTGCAAATTAATTTAATAAACATTTAAGTTACGTCGTTATTTAAAGAAAAACTAAGAAATGGTCAATGTTTTTTTTTTTAATTTAACACATGTAAAGAGCGTTAAAAATTAATATATTTGGCATCGTTAACTCACAATTTACAAAAATGGACATACACGGTTATTCCAGAAAACCACAGATATACCGTGCAGAGTTTTTATTGCATGTTCTGCACAAATATTACTCCTTTGCTGAATTTTGATAAATGAATCATCTTGTATCCAATGTTTAATAAGAAAGCATTTCTTGGCGTTTTTGAATCTTGCTAATGACAGGTTAAAAGTTGAACGTTATCTTCGTGAAATCGGTGTTCTGAGAACCATATATCGGACCATTGATCGCAAATAAACAAACAAATTGGGTATAACTCAGACTGATATTTTGGTATTAGTATAAATGCTAAAAGTGCAAGGATGGCCCTCGAATTCCATCGTGCATTGTTGTTCGGAGGAATAGCTTTAAATTTTGTTAATGGAAACTTTTGTTTTTTTTTTTTGTAAATATCTGAATGCATATCCCAATTCAAATAAAAACTGCATATCATCACGCCACTTTATGTTTTTGGTGTAAAGTTTTTATTTATTTTGGATACAGCTTTGCTTGAGTTCGTTGTAATTGTTGATTAATTCTGGTATAAAATTGTAACATATTTCGGGAGATGAAGTTTTTCCTCTGAGCAACTCACCCATTATGCGCCTTAATATTAAATCTAAAATATTTAAATAAATTTCAACGGCAGCTCCTTGCATACAAATGCAAATTTGCAACTTCATCCCTGATGGTGCGTCAACTTTTTTGACGACAGCGAAAATTTAAAAGCGTATTCCTTCATAATTTTCAATGGCCTATTCGACTATAGTATGTAAATTTTGATATTTTCAAAAAATTTTAAAAAGTTATAGCCCTAATTTGCATAGTATGTATGATAAATCTAAATAGAACAAATAAATATTTTTTAAAAAAATTAAAAAAAAAAAACTTTTAAGAAAAATCGTATTGCTGTAGAAACTACATTGCGTTTGATAATGTACACTATACCATTTTTGAAATAAATTTTCCAAAACCTAATAGTGTAAGCCCCCAATCATGAATAAAGACATACGCGTTCAGTTTTGCTTTTTCTGATTTATTCTTCATCAAAATAAACGTTGATGTGCCGAACGAGCAAACATTCGAAATGATTGTTATGATGACGACCAATTATTACAATCATCGACGAAACAAGAAGCACATGGTTTAATTGATTTTAAATCAACAGTGAATATGTGTATTTGAGTAAATTCATCGTTTGAATGCAAATAAATGTTTATACGGGTGTTGATTACGTATGAACGTGTTTGAAATTACCCGTCCGTCACCATATTTTGAGAAGGCGGCAAAAAATATTTTTTTATGGTTACCGGTTTTAAACTTATGTTATTTATTTGAAAGTGAATACCAGAGAACCTCGGGAGCAAAAAATTGCGACTCTATTTCAACTATAGTATATCACAGCGAACAGGGTCTTCGAAAATGGACTTCCTCAGTATTTTGCTAAAATCAAAAATTTCTTTGTAAATTTTAATATTTAAATGACTGTAACTTTTTTGTTTTAAAAGATTTTAAGTAAAATATTTTTTTTTGTAATTTTGTAACTTCTAAGCTATTAATGTTAGAAATATAAACTCACTGAGTCGTTTAGAAATTAAAAATAATTTTTTTTTTAAAAAGGTCCAAAGTTTTCCAAATCTCCTACTTAATAGAGCATAACTCCTGCCCATCAAAAGCCACAAAAAAAATCTTAGACTCTTCTGTGGACCGAACCCTCCCCTACACTACTATACCCCATTGTATACCCTCTAGTTTCCGCCCGTGTGCTCCAGAACAATTTTTCTGACCCAAGGTCAGATATTTTGTGGAAAATTTATGAATACAAAAGTTTTCCACTATGTGGTTAGGGTATAATGAGAGTGCTCTGATGTTTGTAATTATCAAAAATATTGAACCTATACCCATCTCTTATTATACGGATTGACTCAAAATAACTTTCTGAGTCGATTTAACGAGTCCGAATTTGTAATGTCCCCTCTTCATGCTAGAATACGTTTTATGGAGCATATTCTTATACATATTGGGTTTTGATTTGGAATTTGGTCCGTTAGTAGAGCCCAGCCCTCTAAATTCGAGTTCAATTTCTAGCAAATTTTATTTTTTCATTCATAACTAATTTTATAAGAGCCTAAAGGTATGGTAATAAATTTTAACTAATTCACAATTCAACACAAATTTAATAAACACATTGTTAGTTTTTTATTTGAAGCTGAAATATGTGCTTAAATGAAATGAAATATGTGAATAAATGAAAAAAAAAAAATATAGCAAACGGTGCATATATGTAAATATGGTGCACATATACAAAGAAATACCTTTAAAATGGTATATTTTTTGTCAAAATCGGTTAGTAATTGAAGGTGTAGAAGATGTCACAAGAAATCGCCTTGCCTATTAATATTATAATATTATACACCATTTTTAATAGCAACCTGCTCGAAATAATGATAACAAATATTATTATAACTTTACCTAGGTACATGGTTTATTTTGTGAATGAGAGTGATTCAACAGGCAGACGGACATCGCTATATCGCCTCGAGTTGTTATAAATATCAAAAATATATATACGTTATGGGGTCGCAAATGCATTTTTCGATGCGTTATAAACGGTCGCAAATACATTTTTCCATGCGTTATAAAAGTAATGACAAACTGATAAATACCCTCTGCACAGTGGTGTGGAGGATATACAAATTGAAATAAAAAATGTATATAAGTAAAGAGAGAATTGGTTTTGCTGTACAGAAATGGGAAAATGCATACCAAATTATGGGAAAATGCCTGTTATGTCTATAGGAAATGCATGCTAAATGGTAAAAATGCATGTCATGTGCATGTTTTTGTTTTTTCAAAAGATTTTTGTTTTTGTTTGCAACTTTGAAAATCATTTTTCTTAATTCAGCATGCAATTTCCTTACATTTAGCATGCAAATTTTTCCCATTTTTAACAGAAAAATTCACATTTTCAGCATGCACTTTTCCAAATTTAGCAAACATTTTATCATTTTTGACATGCATTTTTAACATTTGGTATGCATTTCCTATAGACTTAACAGGCATTTTCCCATAATTTAGCATGCATTTTCCCACTTTTACCAAGCGCCTCCCTTAGTCCCGTAAGTAAATAGAAAAACAAGTAAGAAAATTATAGTCGGTCTAGACCGACTATATGATACCCTATACCATGCGTTTAGAGACCCTATTTCATAGGCCCAACTAACTGGACTTAGAAAATAAGCATAAACCAAATTTGAGTGGCATTTTTATTAATTTTTTTGGCTGCAGATATGAAAAAGTTCCTATAGGATGCTATATCTATATGGGGACTACGCCCAAAAATGGAACGATCCCGACTATGTTTGGTAAAGTCTCTTGTATTTTGCAAAAATATATACAAACAAAATTTGAGAAGAATCACTGCAATATTTTTGTTTTTGATAGATTTAAGTGAAGATCGGGAAGCAGCTCTATGTGGGGCCTATGACTAAGAGTTGTCCCATAGAGATCATTTTCGGACTACTCATTAATGGATGTAATAAACGCATAAAAACCCAATTTGAGTAAGATCTATATGATAATTTGGATCTTATGGCAATTTATGTCGATTTCATAGGTGTCATTTGTATGGGGGCTAGGTCTGAACATGGACCGATTCTCAGCAATTTCAATAGCGTTCATCCTGTGGGCCATAAAGGCTTATATACCAATTTTCATTAAAATATATTCATATGTGCGACCTGCAGTTTGATTAAAAGTTTACATGGACACACAGACGGACGGACGGACGGACCGACGGACATCGTTAAATCGAATCAGTTAGTGATTCTGATTCGATCGGTATAATAAAAGATGGGTCTAGGTCAAATATTTTTGGTAGTTTCAAACAGCAGCACAAAGTCATTATACCCAAACCACATAGTGGTATAGTGTATAATGAAATGGTATAGGGAAAAGAATTGTTAACTAATTTTAATGGGTTAATAAACGTTTATATTGAAAATATAAAGCTTAAATTAATAAAAGTACCATGAACTACTTATAAGGCCGTCCTAAAAATATTGTACATATATAGAGGAAGTGATATATAAACACTAGTTAAGACGTACTTCACACAGTCCAAAAAAAGACAAAAAGCCCATTTAAAATTTTTTGATGATGATCCTTTTTTCCACTACATAATTGTAAGAATGGCATCTATATCACTTCTTTGCAGACTATTTTTTCTTAAGATTATAAAATTATGTTTTGTTATTGTTATTTATATTTATTCTGCAAATTTTTTAAAGGTTCACCCTGTTTCCTTTGGCAAAATTTACAATTGTTTGAGTTTGTGCTAATAACTCACGCAGACCCACCTTTTATTAAACCGATCGACTCAGAAGCACTTTCTGAGTCGATTTAGCTATATCCGGCCGGTCACCCATCTTTTCGTTTGTTCGTCCGTCTGTTTGTCCATCTAAACCTTATATCAAACTACAGTTCGCAAATATGTATTTATTTTGTAGAAATTTGGTATGCAGGCTTCTGTCGGTCATAGGACGAACGCTATTGAAATTGGTGAAAAGCGTTGCATGTTGAGACCCAGTTCCCATATAAATGACCCCTATGAGATCGTCTTATACTATCATAAGATCCAAATTATTATTTATTACATTCATTAATCAGTAGTCCAAAAATAAACCCTATAGGACAATTCTTAGTCATAGCCCCCTTAGTCATACCCTATATCACTCTGTGATCAGGGTTATTGAGTTTGTGCTAATATCTCCATAGACCTTCCTTTTACTATACCATCCGTCTGTCTGTCTGTCCGTCCGTCTGTGTGTCAATGTAAACCTTATAATAAAACTACAGGTCACAAATATAACTATATTTTGATGACTTTAGTACGTAAGCTTTTATCGGCCATAGCACGAACGTTATTGAAATTAGTGAAAATTGTTGCATGTTCAGACCTAGCACCCATATAAGTAACCCCTGTCAGACCGACTAAAATGGTCGCAAGCTTATCATATATTCATATATCGATAAAATTTAACGTTTGTGTGTCTATTATATCCTCTGATCAGTAGTCCAAAAACAAACCTTAATTTTTTGTCATAGAGCCCATATAAAGCCGGATTCCGATCTTCACTTAAATCTATCGAAACACAAAAATATAAAATAGATTTTTTTTTTTTTAATTTGGTTTATGTTTTTGAAAAAGTAGTATCTTTACTAAATATGGTCATTAAGGGGTATTCTGCGACCTAGTCCCCATATACAAATGAAGTCAGATATGAACTTGTTCAGATTTGCACACCCCTCAATTTGGCTTATGCTTATTTCCTATAACGAGTTAATGCCTCAGCAAAGTTGGATCCAAGACCCTCTCTCGAAACGCACGAAAGTTGTTTATTTTATTTTTTCTATTATTGGGCGTTGACGAAGCATTTTAATTTTAGGCCAATAACATTTTAATTGTGATTAGCGATTCGGGATTAGCAAATTCTGAAAATTCCATAATTTGGGATTTCCCATTCAGCATCCCTATGGACAATAAGAAATATAAATTTGCAATAAAAAACATAAATTTCTTCCAAAATAATACAAATAATAAAAACTTAAATAAATTTATGTAATTAAAAAAGATTCATCTCTTCTAGAGTGTGAATTTGGTTACGCCTACAAGATGTAGTAGACAAGATTCGATATTAAAGTAAACACTAAATTAACTTTGACAATAATCTAAGATTAACGCAACCTTCGTAGCAGACGTGGTACGTAAGGAAAATGAAAAAAAAGTCATCAGCTACTTAATGTCAGTTTGACATTGTAATAAACTGCCTGCACACGCCTATTTTATTATTATATCTTACACTTTAGTTGTATATGTGTATGTATGTATATATGTTAAAATATTAAAATGAAGTTACACACACAAATATTTCATGTTTTATATGGTTTTACACCACAATCCCGGCTTACGATGTTAAGAAAGTTGTTGATGTACAGGCAAAAATTAAATAAGTTGCTGCATCCAATTCTAAACTCGGTGAATATAAGAATCCGATGGCCAGAGAAATTAAAAACATAGTCGGCCCACATCAACCGAAAAATAAATCTTTCATTTAGTTAAGAAATTTCATACAAATTTCTTCCTAGATCTAGCAATTACTCCTAGATTAATATCTTTAATGACAAATATTTTAGAAAAATAGCATTTATGTGTTGCATTGTATAAAGAAGGGTGTTTTGGATCATCCCAACTCGGTGTGATTAAAAAAAATGTTAAGGGTAAAGTTAAAATGGCAAAGCGAGTAAGCAGTGTAAGTGCATTATGGTTATTTTTTTGTTTGAAAATAAAAACAAACTTTTAAATACATAAGTACTTATATATTATCATATCATTTTTATGTAACTTATACGCAATGTAGGTGGAATGTGTTCACAATATATTCTCGAACGAGCAAATGTACCAATTGTTGTTGGATGAATTTAAATAGTATAGCCGCGCGTACCGGAAGTCCTTGGCGGATGGCTTTGCGCGTGTTACATAACGAGATCCCAAAATGAGACGCATATTGTTTGATAACCAAAACATAAAAAGAGAACGTAATGAAAATGTGTTTGATACAATTTATTTTATCTTGATAAAATTTTTGCATTAAAGTGAAATGATTTTATCCTGAGATTTTTATGTTTACTAATTATCGACAGTCGCTTGTATATCTATACTTGGTAAGCTCATTTAATGGTTTGTAATTTGGTTTATATATTCACAAAGGCGTTTAAAGGGGAGGTTCAATTAAAAAAATAAATAAAAAAATACCGCATTCGTGCTCTTTACTTAGTTAAAGAGAACGTGGCCAATATGAACTTAACTAATTATTATTAAAAGTATAAAATATAAAAATTCCAAGAAATTTATAGTTGGTATAGACCGACCATACAATATCGACAATATGATTTACGGAAATTGGTATTAGGTAAACAAATTTACACAACAAAATGGAGATTGCAAACTATCACAAATCAAATATAAGTGACATTGTCATGTATTTGTGATCTGGAGATATGACAAATTTCATTTCATATTCAAAGATTTAATGCTCTGCGATTTTTTTCTTTGCGGTTTTTTTAAAACCTCAGATCATGTGAATAAACCAAAAACAATTTCTGAGCTCAAGGCAGAGATCCAACCCGTCATTGGTCAGGTAGAGCCACATCTTTCTCGAAATGTCATCAAAAATTTCATGAAAAGTGCCGCGGGGGCCATATGCCGGATACGCATACGCTGAACAAGTGACCAGCAAATTTTTAAGATATTTATAAATATTTCTACAGTTCGGTTGCAATTTATTGAAATATTTGTACCGTTACCGTTATGAGGAAAAACAATATATTACCTAAGTTTTCAATAGCAATCGGCCTTGAACCAATAACATTTAATTCAAATATCTTGAATACAATGACCGCCAAACAGATGAAGTATATTTGGTATTTCGTAGCCTTAGTGCAAACTCAATATAAACAGATCAACCGTTACATGCATTTTAAATAACCCAATATCCAAACCTTTTTATTCTACATAGCATAGACACATTCCAGAAAAGGTCACGACATAATAAACTTTCTCCCTTTCTCATGATTTATAAAAAAAAACCATATGAGTCGGATCACAGGGTAGCCAACTAGTAATAAAAGACTTTTTATGGCACTTTTTTAAAATCAAACAGAAAGCGTTATATATGTATCACTTATAGCAAACAACTGCAGGGGCTCTTCTAATATAAAAATATTTATTGTTATTCATTATTTCACCTCGTTAATTTTTAATTTTTCATTTTTCGTTTTTCATTTATTACTTTACATTTTTCATTATTCGTTTTTCATTTTTCACTTTTAATTTTTTATTTTTTGTTCGTTTTCTATTTTTTATTTTTTATTTCTCATTTTTCATTTTTCACTTTTCACTTTTCATTTCCCATTTTTAATTTTTCATTTTTCGTTCTTAATTTTTTTTTTCTATTTCTTTTTCATTTTTCATTTTTAATTTTTCATTTTTCGTTTTGCATTTTTCACTTTTAATTTTTAATTATTCGTTTTATATTTTTCATTTTATATTTCTCATTTTCCATTTTTAATTTTTAATTTCTCATTTTATATTTTTCATTTTTCATTTGTAATTTTTAATTTTTAATTTTTAATTTTTAATTTTTAATTTTTAATTTTTAATTTTTAATTTTTAATTTTTAATTTTTAATTTTTAATTTTTAATTTTTAATTTTTAATTTTTAATTTTTAAATGTAATACCTAAAGAACAATTCTTAGTCATAAGCCCCATATAGAGCTGCTTCCCGATCTTCACTTATATCTATCAAAAACAAAAATATTGCACAGATTTTTCTCAAATTTGGTTTGTATATATTTTTTCAAAATATAAGTGACTTTACCAAATACGGTCAGGATCGGTCCATTTTTCGACCTAGTCCCCATATAAATATAGCACCCGATATGAACTTTTTCATATCTGTAGCCAAAAAAATTAATAAAAATGCCACTCAAATTTGGTTTATGCTTATTTTCTATATCCAATTAGTTGGACCGAAGAGATAGGGTCTCTAAACCATGGTATAGAGTATCGTATAGTCGGTCTAGGCCGACTATAATTTCTTACTTGTTTTTCGTTTTTTATTTTTCCATTTTAGTTTTCTCATTTTTCATTTTTTATTTTTAATTTTCCATTTTTAATTTTTAATTTTTCATTTTTCGTTTTTCGTTTTTCATTTTTAATTTTTCGTTTCATTTTTTATTTTTCATTTTTTATTTTTCATTTATCATTTTATATTTTTCATTTTATTTTTTTTATTTTTCATATTTCATTTTTAATTTTTAATTGTAAATTTTTGATTTTTCATAATTTATTTTTCATTTTTCATTTTTCATTTTATATTTTTAATTTTTAATTTTTGATTTTTAATTTTTTTTATTTCATTTTTCAGTTTTCAGTTTTCTTTTTTCACTTTTATTTTTCATTTTTTATTTCCCATTTTTATACCCTATACCACTATGTGGTTTGGGTATAATGACTTTGTGCTGCTGTTTGTAACAACCAAAAATATTTGAGCTAGACCCATCTTTAATTATACCGATCGAATCAGAATCACTTTTTGAGTTGATTTAACAATGTCCGTCCGTCCGTCCGTCCGTCCGTCCGTCTGTGTGTCCATGTAAACCTTGTAATCAAACTGCAGGTCGCAAATATGAATATATATAGATGAAATTTAGTATGTAAGCTTTTGTCTGCCATGGGATGAACGCTATTGAAATTGGTGAGAATCGGTCGATGTTCAGACCTAGCCCCCATACAAATTACCCCTATGAAATCGACATAAATTGCCGTAAGATCCAAATTATCATATAGATCTTACTCAAATTGGGTTTGTATGCGTTCATTATATCCATTAATGAGTAGTCCAAAAATGATGCCTTTGGCCCCATATAGACTGCTTCCCGATCTCCACTTAAATCTATTAAAAACAAAAATATTGCACTGATTCTTCTCAAATTTTGTTTGTATATATTTTTGCAAAATACAAGAGACATTACCAAACATGATCAGGATTGGTCCATTTTTGGACCTAGTCCCCATATAGATATAGCATCCGATATGAACTTTTTCATATCTGCAGCCAAAAAAATTAATAAAAATCCCACTCAAATTTGGTTTTTGCTTATTTTCTATATCCAATTAGTTGGACCGAAGAGATAGGGTCTCTAAACCATGGTATAGAGTATCGTATAGTCGGTCTAGGCCGACTATAATTTCTTACTTGTTTTTCGTTTTTTATTTTTCTATTTAAGTTTTCTCATTTTTCATTTTTTATTTTTCATTTTCCATTTTTAAATTTTCATTTTTCGTTTTTCATTTTTAATTTTTCGTTTCATTTTTTATTTTTCATTTTATATTTTTCATTTATCATTTTATATTTTTAATTTTTTTTTTATTTTTCAATTTTCATTTTTAATTTTTCATTTTTAATTTTTTTATTTTTCATTTTATATTGTTCGTTTTATATTTTTAGTTTTTAATTTTTCATTTTATATTTCTCATTTTTAATTTTTAAATTTTTTTTATTTTTAATTTTTAATATTTCGTTTTTTATTCTTCATATTTCATATTTCATTTTTCATTTTATATTTTTAATTTTTTTATTTTTTATTTTTCATATTTCATTTTTCATTTTTAATTGTAAATTTGTGATTTTTCATAATTTATTTTTCATTTTTCATTTTATATTTTTAATTTTTAATTTTTGATTTTTAATTTTTTTTATTTCATTTTTCAGTTTTCAGTTTTCTTTTTTCACTTTTATTTTTCATTTTTTATTTTCCATTTTTTATCTTCCCATTGATAACTTTCAAATTTAGAAATTTAATCACTGAAAATCTATCATTCCAAATTACTTTTCTTTTGAAATAAATCCAGCTAAATTATAAATTTAGTTATTCTTTTGATTAATATATTTTAAATCATTTTAGGAACTACATTTTTAGTTTTTTTCTTATTAAAATCTATAAGCAATATATTTTTACCTGGTTCGGTCCAGCTGAAAGTTTTTTGTAGCTATCGTTGTAGAATATTTAAATGAAAAATTGATCCATAAACACCGGCAGCGGTGTTTACTATAAACGAACTCCATTATATCTTTAATGTACATAGACATACATACATAGTTATTTAAATTAAATCCTATACATACGCACATACTACATACAAACAAACACACAAGTAAGTAAAATGTAAAGTATGATAAACGTGTAAAGTAGAAATGACTACATGCATACAAAAGGCAAATATCATGGCATAAATTTAGAAACATAAATCAAAATATTGGACTTCCGACACAAGCGCTGGTGTAGGACAAGTTAAATTTGAATACGATACGTACGAATTTTCAAAATGAACAATGGCTTTGTAAAACATTCACACAGATAAACATAATGAACAGAGATGACTAAAGTTTACGCAGATATGAGTACAGTGTGTGTGTGTATTCAGAATTACAGAACAGGCTACCAAATACACACAGAAAAAATACATAGGAATATCAATGAGTGCGATTGTTGTTGTTGTTTATTGAAATGTTTGTGGAACAACTAATTTTATCTCCCGCCCATTTTACCTCAAACAAAAAAGAAATAGTAAAGTGTTTATTTCTAATCAGACTTTAAAGTGGAATGAATATAATCGCTTTTATGGAGGAGAATATAGCAACTCTTTTTTTTTAATATGCACGTTGGAAATTTTACAAAATATTTACTTGCAAACAGTCAAAGTCAGTCATTCATGGATTAGTGACAATGTTACTGTTTAAAAATTTGTATTTTTTAAAGCTATTTTGTTCCACTTTAACGCATAGTGAAGAACCTAAGTGAACCACTACTTTTCAATAGAAATCAAGTAAGAAAATTTAAGTTAGTCTAGACCGACTATACGATACCCTTTACCATGCGTTTAGATATTCTTTTTCTAATTGGCTATAGAAAATAGGCATAAACTAAATTTGAGTGGCATTGGTTTTATTTTTTTTACCTTCAGATATAAAAAAGTTCATATCGAAAAAGTGGTCCGATCCTGACAATATTTATTTAGAAAAATCAGTGCAATATTTATGTTTTTTTTTTATAGATTTAAGTGAAGATCGGGAATCAGCTTAATATTGATAAGAATTTGATAGGATTTATTTTTGGACTACTAACAAATGGATGTAATAAACATATACAAACCTAATTTGACCGAGATTTATATGATAATTTGGCAATTTAAGTCGATTTCATAGGTGTGATTTGTATGGGGCCTATGTCTGAACATGCAACGATTTTCACCAATTTCAATAGCGTTCGTCCTATGGCTGATAGAGCTTATATACTAAATGTCATCGAAATATCTTCGTAAAATCGACCTGTAACTTGATTACAAGGTTTACATGACACACAGACCGACGGACGGACATCGGTTCAGAAAGTGATTCTGAGTCGATCGGACGATGATCAGCACAAAATAATTTTTTATTTTTTTTAATACATAAAAATATAAAAACAAGAAATCTTATTAATTTTGATCTCTATCATTTAACTGGCAGTTAGTAAGGGTCCCAATAATTGTGAAGTTTTTATTATGTAAAATCATGTGTGCAATTAATAACACGTATTAGCGTTACAGAGTCAGTGAATCAGTAATGAGCATAACTATTATAAGACATCTATCAGGTTCAAGATCAAATGTTTTTATGTTAATTAACCAAAAAACATTATCACATTTATTTCCAGGTTATACAGTTACGAATTGAGTCACGCACTTTCATCAGTAACAAAAAAATAAATAAACACAACTTTGAAAGAATTTCATTTGTTTATAACTACCAACTACTTTCTGAGTCGATTTGGCGATGTCAGTCTGTCCGTGGATATCTTTTGATGAAATTTGGTATATAAGCTTTCATCGGCCTTAGGATGAACGGTATTGAAATTGGTGAAAATGGTTGTATGGTTGTATTGATCTCGGCAAAATTTGGTCTATATGTGTTTATTACACCCATTAATCAATTGTTCAAAAACAAACACCGTAGGACAATTCTCCGTCACACACTGCTTCACTTAAATCTATCAAAAATTAAAAATATTGCAAAGACTTTTTTCAAATTTACTGACCAAAAAGTGTTTTTACTATATTTGGTCAGGACCTGTCCGTTTTTCAACCTGTCCCCATATAAATATAACATACGATATGAACTTTTTCATATCAAAGAAAAAAAATTAATAACAATGCCACTTAAATTTGGTTTAAGCCTATTTTCTACATCCAATTACTTGGACCCATTCTCTAATATTATGATGTAGGGTATCGTATAGTGCATATCACCACTGTGCAGAGGGTATATTCAGTTTGTGCTTCCGTTTGTAACTCTTCAAAAAATATCCGTCTGTATGTTGAAATCACTCTCATTCACAAAATAAACCATTTACCTGGGTAAAGTCGTTATTGGAAATGGAGTAAATTGGACATCATTGTGCCACGATATGTCCAAAATTACGAAGACCCCTCTAAAAAAATGTTAAAAATTCAGTGTGGTAGTTGTAATAATTTTTGAAGTTTAAAAATTTATACGCACGGGGTGGTAAAAATCTATTTCACAATACAATCACAAAAACAGCGTAAGATGCAAGACGTAAGACTAAATCGGTGTGACTTATGATTGTATTGGTGAAAAAAAAATGATATGTAATGTACTTTTTGTCGCTGGGGAAAAATTAAAAACTAAAAATAAAAAATGGAAACTGAAAAATGGAAAATGAAAAATAAAAAATTAAAAAAATAAATAAAAAATTTAAAATGAATAACAAAAAATTAAACAATAAAAAATGAAAAATAAAACATTAAAAATAAAAAAACTAAAAATGAAAAATAAGAAATGAAAAATGAAAAATAAAAAATGAAAAATTAAAAATGAAAAAAATAAAAAATGAAACATGAAAAATTGAAAATGAAGAATGAAAAATAAAAAATAAAAAAACAAATGAAAAATTAAAAATGAAAAAATAAAAAATAAAAATTGAAAATAAAATAAAAAATTAATAAAAAAATGAAAATTGAAAAATGTACAACTAAAAACGAAAAATAAAAAATGATAAATTGATAATTAACAAGTAAGAAAATTATAGTCGGTCTAGACCGACTATATGATACCCTATACCATGGTTTAGAGACCCTATCTTTCGGTCCAACTACTTCGATATAGAAAATAAGCATAAACCTAATTTGAGTGGGATTTTTATTAATTTTTTTGGCTGCAGATATGAAAAAGTTCATATCGGATGCTATATCTATAAAGGGACCAGGTCCAAAAATGGGCCGATCCTGATCATGTTTGGTAAAGTCTCTTGTATTTTGCAAAAATATGTACAAACAAAATTTGAGAAGAATCAGTGCAATATTTTTGTTTTTTAATAGATTTAAGTGAAAATCGGGAAGCAGCTCTATATGGGGTCAAAGGGATCATTTTTGGACTACTCATTAGTGGATGTAATGAACGCATACAAACCCAATTTGAGTAAGATCTATTTGACAATTTGGATCTTATGGCAATTTATGTCGATTTCATATGGGTAATTTGTATGGGGGCTAGGTCTGAACATGGACCGATTCTCACCAATTTCAATAGCGTTCATCCCATGGCCGATAGAAGCTTATATGCCAAATTTCATCAAAATATATTCATATTTGCGACCTGCAGTTTGATTACAAACTTTACATGGACACACAGACGGACGGACGGACGGACGGACGGACGGACGGACGGACGGACATTGTTAAATCAACTCAGAAAGTGATTCTGATTCGATCGGTATAATTAAAGATGGGTCTACGTCAAATATTTTTGGTTGTTACAAACAGCAGCACAAAGTCATTATACCCAAACCACATAGTGGTATAGGGTATAAAAATGAAAAAAAAAAAAAAATTAAAATGAAACAATAAAAAATGAAACATGAAAAATTAAAAATGAAAAATAAAAAATGAAAAAAACAAATGAAAAATTAAAAATGAAAAATGGAAAATAAAAATAAAAAATTAATAATAAAAAATGAAAATTGAGAAATGTAGAATTAAAAACGAAAAATTAAAAATTAAAAATGAAAAATAAAAAATGAAAAATTGAAAATAAAAAATATAAAAATAATAATAAAATATGAAAATTGAAAAATTTACAATTATAAACGAAAAATAAAAAATGAAAAATTTAAAATTATAAACGAAAAATAAAAAATGAAAAATTGAGAATTAAAAACGAAAAACGAAAAATTAAAATTTAAATACGAAAAATTGAAAATTAAAAATGAAAAAGAAAAAATTAATAAGAAAAAATGAAAATTGAAAATTGTACAATTATAAACGAAAAATAAAAAATGAAAAATTGAAAATTAAAAATGAAAAACGAAAAATGAAAAAAAAAATGAAAAATGAAAAATGAAAAACGAAAAATTAAAAATGAAAAATAAAAAGTGAAAAAACAAATGAAAAATTAAAAATGAAAAAATAAAAAATGAAAAATTGAAAATAAAAAATAAAAAATTAATAATAAAAAATTAAAATAGAAAAATGTACAATTAAAAACGAAAAATAAAAAATGAAAAATTGAAAATAAAAAATTAATAAGAAACAATGAAAATTGAAAATTGTACAATTAAAAATGAAAAATAAAAAATGAAAAATTAAAAATGAAAAATAAAAAATGAAAAATTAAAAATTAAAAATGAAAAACGAAAATTGAAAAAAAAAATGAAAAACGAAAAATTAAAAATGAAAAATAAAAAATAAAAAATTAAAATTAAAAAATGAAAAATGAAATTGAAAAACGAAAAATAAAAAATAAAACGAAAAATTAAAAATTAACCAGTTGAAATCATAAGTAATTATAAACATTTTTATTTTAGCAGAGCCCCTGTAATTGTTTGCTATAAGTGATACATAGATGACGATTTCTGTTTAATTTTAAAAAAGTGCCATAAAAAATCTTTAATTACTAGATGTTTACATATCTCCCCAGTAATCAGACTCACTTGATGTTTTTTTTTTTTTTTCATTATTAAGTTTATCAAATTGTTTACTTTTTCAAATATTCTTTTTGTATTTATTATAAATAGTGCAATAAGTCTAGATATTAAACGTAAAACATAGGTGGAAGGTATCAAAGCTTCGGCATAGCCGAATTTAACACCTTATATGTTTTTACTTTAAGTACAGCTTTGGAGCGAAAGCTATTAAAGCACTCAGGATTTAGATATTTTATTGAAAACTGTGATAAGAAAACGTATTTAGAAAAATTTTGAAAATTACACATACTGAAGAAACTAAATTTCCATGGGAAATTAAAAATAAATACTATGATATAATAAATTTGACTTTGCTTTCACAGTCATCTTTCATTTTTATGAAAAAGTTTTCGATAAAGAATTTTTTCGAAAATTTGATTATTTGTTCGGTGTTGTGTAAAACATCCGGATAAAACATCCGAAATCTGTTATTTTATACAATTCGATGTAGCATTTGAAATCTGCACTATCTCCGTACAAGTAATTTGTATAAGATTTCCTACCCTTTTTGGGGCATCTTAATAAACTATTAACTAGCCCTTCTTTACTTTTCAGTAAAATATTTGATTAAATCAAACTGTAAGAATTTCAAATTATATAGCGGAAATATATTGGAGGCTTCTTTTGAAGGCTCTAGAGAGGTAGTTTACAGTTTGACCGCCAGGTGCTTTTCTGTTAGATTTTTTAGATTTTTTTTTAGTTCCTACTGGCATATATGAATATGTTAAGTATATATATATGTATATATATGTATAAGATAAAAGATAATTAGGGCTTACAAATGAACTATAATAATGTAATATCAGCACAAAGGATAATGCAGATAATTGTCTACACTATACGCATATAAAAACATACAACAACGATTGGTTGTAACAAAATCCATATTCCAAAAGAAAATACAAACTCACATACATACCTTACATATGTATGCAAATTTAATGTTACCGTTTTTATTGCTTCATAAATTTTCAAAAATTCTATGCATTATTGTCTATGCAATTTTAGGTGCATAAATATAATAAATAATATTCCAGTATCGCTTATTAACATAAATTAAAGTCAGTAAATTATGTTGTTGTGTAATTAGAGTACAATTTCAATACAAAAATTATAACAGGTCATAAGTATGCTGCTAGTTAATATTTATTCATTCTAATTATGTAATTGAAGGTTTTATTCATGAAAATAGTGATTCACTACTTGAGAAAAAAAAAAATACAATTAGAATGGAAGTGAAACTAAAGTGCCATTAACTGTCGTTAGTAAATTAAAAAAGGAATAAATATATTAAATATATTAAACAATATTTATTAAATTTTATTAATGTCCTTAAATGATTTTGGACTGTTTGTAGATTTCCTCAACCTTACCGGCCGCTAAAAGATTGTCATCATGTATGAAAATTCATGTTCATATCAAACAGCGTTAGATTTGAAAAGAGTCTCGCCGCCAACACTAACTCAAGTCAAAACCGAAGACTGCATAACGCTGGGCCAATGTTCTCCAGATTGGACCTCATATCGTTTTCATCAGTCCACATTTGAGCAGCTGAAACAAAGTGTGGAGAAGGCAAAAGCAGCGCTACAAGATCGCAGTTCTTTTTTTGGAGCCTCCAGTGCATTTAGGTAATATTAAAATCTCCTATAACTCAGTCATTCTAAAATTGTATGTACGTGTTAATCTTACAGTGATATATATTCAACGCAACGTTTAAGTGATACTTTGGACACACTGCCCAATATTCAAAATAATAATACGGCAAATTGTATTGGCATTCAAGTTCACAATTCTGGCGCTGCAGCCGTTTCACCAAGCCTAAGTACGCCCAGTTTAGTATTGAATGGGAATTGTATATCAACAGTATCTTCTTCAACTACAGGCCAGCGATATCGTTTGGATAGTTTACAACCTGCTAATTGTTCTCCTGTACCTCAACACGGCGTTATAACATCCAGTGCTGCACCATCATCACTAACGTCAACATTAATGGATGTCTCTCACAATGAGAGTAAACTAAGAGGTAAGTGGAATAAATGAGTAGCTACTACTTTCAGTGTAATGTATTCGTTGTGTAATAAGGTCTCTTATGTAGGAAAAAAAGAAGTGTTTTTTACATTTTTGGATTTTAAACAAAACCTGATCCCAGGATCTAAATAATGTCGGCCTGTAGTAAATAAATTCCCATAGACTTAATATTAGTTATAATTGTTTTTTGCTACTGAAAATCTATAGATACTCAAATGTTCTCCTATTTATAAAGAATGTTAATTGGAAAAAATCCTTGATAAATTACTTATTTTTTTCATTATAAAATTCTACCTTTGCATTTTACACATTATTCATTTTTTTCTTAATAAACCTCTATGCATTATTTATCTTTTTTTAATACAAACATAAAGTCACGCAAAAAAAACATACGGACGTTATTACGCTTTTTATAAATTTAACAGTTAACTTTTTTTTTGCTCATTTCATTTTTAGAAAGCCTCTGTTTTGGGCCGTCAAATGCAAAAAGGACTGGAAAATTAAATTATTTTAAAACTTTGTTAATCTTATTGCAATTTTTTTGTTTACTTATTTAATTTTGTTAGTTTTTTTGTGTTGAAGGCTGATAAGTGTACGAACATACTTACATACTCGTACATCTTAATGAACTGCACCATAATTGAATCATATTTTAGTTTTTCGATTACTATTTAGATTTTCGCTAACTAAGTTTATGTATGTTGTAAGGACATTAGGGTGTCAATCATTTGATAGGGATTAAATTTTTTGAAGTTTTTTTTTTTTAAATCAATTTTTCTGAAAAATATCAGAATAACAAGTAAGAGCGTTAAATTCGACTATGGCGAGACTTTGATATCCTCCACCTATGTCTTAAACTTAATATTATAAACAATATTGGCGAAGGCTACTATTTAAATACTGTATTTAAGTGTAAATTTATATTCGTTTCCATCAAGATATTCGTACTTTAGAGGAGCGGTCATTGGGATATCCATATGATGGCGGACTATTGCTGTAGCATTAAAAATAAACCTCCGTAACAAGATAATTTAAGAAAATGTTCTAAAAGAAAATTTTTCGATGAGTTGTAACATTTATGTATTAAAAATTTCTATTTTTCTTTAAAATCCTCTTTTATTTATAAATTGAAAGGTATAGTTGATAGCAAGAATCTGACTTAATATCTGAAATCAGTGGCCTAAAAACATTTACTATAGCACATATTTCATAAATAGAATAGCAGCGGACACACACATATTAAACAAGTAAGAGTGTTAAATTCGGCTGTGCCGAATCTTTGATACCCTCCACCTCGGTTTGAGTATTGATAATAAATGTAAACAAAATATTGGAAAAATATGCATGCGTTTCCTATATGCATGCGTTTCCGGTTATATGACATTACTTCTCGTTTAATTTAGATTTTGCTAATTAAATAGCTCGCCCTAACCTCCATTGCAAAGGTAATGGTTGTGTAGGGTGGCTACATGCATTAAATCGTACTAAATGGAGATGGCTGTATAGTTTCTTTTACCTCGCCAAATATTCCTTCATTTCGGCCATTTAGGTCAGATGGAGTTACAAAGTAATAACCAAAAAAAGCTCTCTCAACTTTTTTATTAAAATATTGCCATATTTAGAAAACATAGAGAATAAATTTATAATAATAATAAATAATCAAATTAGGGATGCCAAACGCAAAAAACCAAATGTCCCAAACATTTTAAATAAAATAATTTGTTATCTTTATTTTCTGAAAAACTTAAAATTTTCATCCAAAAAAAATTGTGAAAAATAATATATAAATAACATTCTCATCAAATTGCGTTTATTTATGTAACAAATTTTGTGTTCGCGATTCTTAAATATCATTTGAGGTTTTCTAAAATTCATTGAATTTAAATCAATGTTTTCTGTAGTCCGATTCTGTAAATTTCAACGATCCGACAATCGCAAAATATATAGACAGCTATTGTTGCTTGCACTAAGGATTAAGTGATTCACTAAGCACAGACATCTTAACGACAGTCGACATCTCTATTTTTCTATTTATTTAAATTGTAAACGAGTGGCATCTCTGCCAAAATAAGCGAAAACACAAAGAAGAATAGAAAAGAACAAATTACTTCGTGTTTGACAGGATGATTTTATGTTTATGTTTAATATCTTTATTTTTTTACTAATATTTCTGTTTATTTATTTGAAAATTAAAAATAATGAATTGAATATGTTATTTAATTTTTTTATTTATATAAAAAAGTTTTTTAATGGAAGCAAAATATTTTCACTATGTTATGATTTTTATTTATGTATGACGACATTTCAACCTAAAAATTTAAGTTTTTATCTATTGAATAAACAACACAAAAATGGTTGTCGTTTAGATAACAACAACAGCTGACTTTAACAATAGCGAATATCGTTTAAAAATTTTACTGATAATTTTGCTTTTCTTTTTTTTAACGATTCGACTATCGTTAAAATAAGTTACTGAAAAGCTATTAATTTCTCCTGAATGCCAATATTTTTTTTAATGTAAACATTTTTTAAATGTAAACATATTTGGTGTTTTTTTTTTTTTTTGAATTTGATGCAATTGATGTCTTCTAAATTTAAAATTATTATTTCCGACGTTTTGATATGATTTTCTGAAATTCAATTAATATTTTATAATTGGAAATTTTAATTCCAGTTTTTAGAATTGATATTTTCTAAAATTTGAATGGAAAATTTAAAAAGTGCAATTTTGTTTTTATGTGAATAATAATGCTTTAGTAATTATAAACAATGTTTCAAAATTAGATGTAATCGCAGTCAGATATTTTGTAGGTAAAGCAGAATAATAGTTCTATATAACTATGTAGAACTTTTTTGAAAGCAAAAAACTCATTGATGAACTCGGCAACTATTTTGTAAAGACAACAAAAAGTTAATATGCCAAACTTATGTTTGTAAAAGAATAATGAAAAAACGTATGAAATAAAAGACAGCAGCCCACAGTTGGAAGGTGCTCTTAACATTGTTGTGTATGATATGTATTTGAAAATATTGTAATTCATGTTAAAATAGAAATAACTATTGCAAAGCTAATTGGAACAAAAATTGTGGCGCCATCTACTGTGGCATAGTCACGCTGAGCAAAATGAAGTGACACTCTGTTAATGCAAAAGAAATGTATTTTCCCCACAACAAAATATTGCAGAATTTTATGTAAATAAAATAATATACTGATTTATTTCTAACATGCAGTTATTATGGATATATGTACATATATAGAATATATGTATAATATTTGTAATATTTAATATGTGTATGTATGTATATGTAAATATTACACACAAAAAAAATACAATATCAAACGTTATTTTTGTGTTTTTCTCTTTAAATAAATTAATACATAAAATTTTTATTTTGCTAAATTTACATTGTTTTTTTTTAATAACAACTACGTATTTTAGCATTATTTGCTTTAGATGCTGGTGAATTTTTACTCCCTTTATATTAACTCGTAGTGTCTGCTTGTCGATTTAGATATTTTATTGAAAACTGTGATAAAAAAACGTATTTTGAGATAAATTTTGAAAATTACACATAATGAAGAAACTAAATTTTCATGTGTAATGAAAAATAAATACTATGATAAAATTAATTCGACTTTGCTTTTCGATAAATAATTTTTTCTAAAATTTGATTATTTGGTGTTGTGGAAAACATAAAACATCCGAAATCTGTTATTTTATACAATTCGATGAAATCTGCACGTAAATACTATCTCCGTACAAGTAATTTGTATAAGATTTCATACCCTTTTGAGGCATCTTAACAAACTAATAACTAGACCTTCTTTACGTATTTTAGCATTATTTGCTTTAGATGCTGGTGAATTTTTACTCCCTTTATATTAACTCGTAGTGTCTGCTTGTCGAAAAAATTTTGGGTCGATTTTAACCCCTTTGCCGTGACCCAATCGATCTGAGACCTTGCAGGCAGGCTCGTGGCAATGACAGAAATGACCTAATAAATTTTTTTAGTGATGCCAAAACAATGGAAACTTTAAAATTTTTCTACCAGAGTTGATAAGAAAAAAATGTACAAAGGGTTAGTTTTAATTATATTATTACCACAACGACCACAAAAACAACAAGTCCAGCTACGACAACAATACAACATTTAGAATAACAACAAGAACAATATAGAAATATCATATTTTTCATTTTTTTTACTTTTTACCTGGACCTGTTCCACCGATTTTCATGATTTTTGCAAACAAAATCTTCCCACGAGTTTGGTGAATCATTCTTACTAAAAATGATGACCCTAGCTATCCTTTTGAGAGCGTGATCGTGACAAGAACAACATAGAAAATTATATTTTTTCAAGACTTTTTTAGTTCTTCATTCAAATGTCGGGCCCTAATCGACCGATTTGGACGATTTTAAATAGCAAACTTCTCAGGATGTTAATGAATCATTTTTTATATCAACGAGTACCCTAGCTGCCCGATTGATGCCCTCATCGTGATTTCCACAGACGGACAGACGGACAGACGGACATCGCTATATCAACTCCGGTTGTTATAAGGATCACAAATTTATGTATTTTATGAGGTCCAACATTTTTTTCTAATTATTACAAATGGAATGACAAACTCATATATACCCTCTGCCCACTGGAGTGGAGGGTATACAAATTTTATATCAGTAATTTTATAGGAAAAATAATAAAATACGGCATATATTATAAAACAACCTTTAATTTATTAAAATATATGTTATTTTAAATTCGGAAAACTAGTAATGTTTTAAAATGAAAAAACTGATATGAACATTTTTCTATAAGTTTAAATTTATTAAAATCTATAAACAGTTATTTAATTTTTATAAATAACTAGATAATTTTCTAAGAAAATTGACTTTTTGTACCCTTTACCACTATGTGGTCAGAGCATAATGAATTTGTCCGTCCGTCTGTCCGTCAGTGTGTCCATGTAAACTTTGTTATAAAACTACAGGTTGCAAATATTAATATATTTTGATGAAATTTGATATATACGATATTTATCGAAATTGATGAAAATCGGGGCATGTTCACACCTAGTTACAAAAAAATTATCATATCGGTCTCTTTCAAATTGGGTTTGTTTATGTTTATTACAGCCATTAATCAATAATCGAAAAGTAAATCTTATAAGACAATTGTTAGTCATATCCCCCATATAAAACTGCTAACCGATCTGTATATAAATCTATCAAAAACAAAAATATTGCACAGATTTTTCTCAAATTTTGTTTATATATGTTTTTGCAAAATTAATTAACTTTTCGACCTAGTCCACATACATATATAGCATCCGATATGAACTTTTTCGGATCTGCAGGCAAAAAAAATAATAATAAAAATTCCACTCACATTTGGTTTATGCTTATTTTCTTTACACAATTAGTTGGTATCGCATAGTCGGTCTAGACCGACTATAATTTTCATACTTGTTTATTAATATTTTCCTTCCTTCGCGACATATTGTATTTATTTACAGATAACACAACAATTACAACAAACATAACAATTACAGCTATCACACACAAATTACAAAACTTTTGAATAACAACAATAACAGCGCGGGACCTATTGAACCGATTTTGATGATTTTAAACAGCAACCGGCTTATAATGTCTATGAACAATTTTCACTGAAAATGAGAACCGATCTGACTTACTGAAGGCGTGATCGTGATTTTCACAAAAGGGCAGACGGACATACGGACATCACTATATTAACTCTGCTAATTATAGGGATCAAGAATATTTATATTTTATGGGGTCCATTATTACAAAAGAAATGAGAAACTTATATATACAATTGAATATAATTTTTCTTCATAAGCAATGTAAATTTTTCAGACAGTTTTCTTTAGCACGATTAAGAATTTGTCAGCAGTTGGACATATGTATTAAAAAAAATTATCCAAACTGATATAAAATGGCACCCTAATTTACAAAGATATCTAGTGAACTTGACAAAAAAAATAAAAACAAAGTTGCAATTTATGGCATGCAATACAACTCAAGAAATGAGAATATGCAAACTCGTAAGTAGATCTTTAGAAAAAAAAGAAAAAAATTTTAATAAATTTACCCAGGTCATGCAAACCACCTTATACGAGTAACATGGTTCTCAAGTAATGGTATTTTTTTTATAATGGCGATGTTTCAATAAAACCTTCTCTAGATTTATACAATGGCTTTTTTTAAGAATTCGCTAAAACTTCATGTGTTAAAAATACTTTCGTAACATATATTTTTCACTTAAACGAGGCAATTGAAAACCTAATATCCTAGAGTGTTGTTGTTTTATGTTTTTATGGCTTATTTGTTAAGACAATTTCAGAAGTTTGCGATTGTATGGTAGGCAGGCAGCCAGTCAGTCAGAGGCAGCCTGTATTGTTGCGGCGGATGTCTAAATTGATAAATTCATGTTGACGTTGGAGTTGACCCCAGAAAGTTCGCGGTTTGCCGCCTTAACTTTTTTTTGGAATAAAATTTATTTCCTTTGGAACATATTTTTTTTTTTTTTTGGCAACTGGTTTGGATTTATATGTTTATGTTTTTTATATGTTGTTGTTTTTCTTGCTGTGTTGTTTAAAACCGTTTTTTGGCAAATGATTTAGCAAAAAAATCCTATTTGTAACTTTATTTTATATGAATTAAGTTGTTTTTTTATTTTTGTTGGTGAGGGAGCATGTAATATATTTTTAGTATTTTTGGCGCGAAAAATAGGATTAAATTTAATAAAATAAAAAGCTGAACCATCCGAACGTTCACGAGTTTCATGTAGAATATTTGCTTTGTTGTGGAAAACATATGTTAAGTTAGGCAAGTTACATTTTTTGTTGACCAGAAAATTGTTGTTTCACCGGAAGGTAAAGATTTGTTTTTCCGCTATACCGAGTAGCTAATGTGTATATTAAAAAATGGATTGAATAAAATTGTATTTCTTCCTTATTATTGAAAAAAAATGTTAGAGAGAATTGCAACATGACGCCATTATTTAAGTCACTTATGAAACTTAAGATAGATTTGTTAATTTCTTAAAGTCCTTTACATTTATTAAATGATACTTAAAAATTATTTTCTTAACATGAAATTATAAAGATATATGTAAGAAAATTTTCATAGATTTATATAAGGGCACTCAATTTTCATCATAGTTCTTCCAATTTGTTGCTAACTAGTTATACGTTAAATCTCTATTTGTGATTTATAAATTCTAATCTTCTACGATAATATTCCTATTTTTTATAAAAAACAATTTTGAATAAATTTAGAAAAAAAAAACAAATAAGAGTGTTAAATTTGGCTATCCCGATATTTTTATTACCTTCCACCACCTGCGTCTTAAACTCAATGTTACACCCATTGTTGAGTATGACAACTACTTTAAAACTGTTGCCGATACTGAAACATTAAATCCAAATACCAATTAAATTTAAAGTTAATTGTTTTTCTTTTCGGCCATTTTCTATTATAATTTCTTTTTATAAAAAATATTGATCATGTCTTCTATAGAAGGAATTAATTACTATTTGATTACTACAGTAGAAATCCCACAAGTTCTCTAAGTACTTCATAGAACAGTAATGAAATTCATTATTTAACGCAGCCGGCATTATAATACCCAAAGTTCGATCCCTATTAGAATGTTTTGAGACCTTAGAATTTATACGATAATAAAAAAAAAAATTAAAATGATTCTTGGCTAAAAAATTATTAATATTAAAAATAGTAATATGTTAATTTAAGGATACATTTAATAATAATAAAAAAAAAATTCTAGTAATAAAAACAGGTAAGAAACTAAAAATAAAAATTAAAACTTTTAATATTTAGTTTATAATTTTTCAATTTTAATTTTTAATTTTTTTTTTTATTTTTTATTTCCCATTTTTCAATTTTAATTTTTCATTTTTCATGTTTCATTTTTCATATTTCATTTTTCATTTTTCATTGTTCATTTTTCAATTTTAATTTTTCATTTATAATTTTTCACTTTTCACTTTTCATTTTTCATTTTGCGTTTTTAATTTTTCATTCTTCATTTTTCAATTTTCATTTTCATTTTCATTTTCATTTTCCATTTTCATTTTTCACTTTTAATTTCTGATGTTTCATTTTTCGTTTTTCATTAGGGATTACATTTTTTCTTTCATATTGGCGATTTTTTATACGCTATACCACTATGTGGTTTGGGTATAATGACTTTGTGCTGCTGTTTGTAACAACCAAAAATATTTGACCTAGACCCATCTTTAATTATACCGATCGAATCAGAATCACTTTTTGAGTTGATTTAACAATGTCCGTCCGTCCGTCCGTCCGTTCGTCCGTCCGTCCGTCTGTGTGTCCATGTAAACCTTGTAATCAAACTGCAGGTCCCAAATATGAATATATTTTGATGAAATTTGGTATATGAGCTTTTATCGGCCATGGGATGAACGCTATTGAAATTGGTGAGAATCGGTCCATGTTCAGACCTAGCCCCCATACAAATTACCCCTATGAAATCGACATAAATTGCCATAAGATCCAAATTGTCATATAGATCTTACTCAAATTGGGTTTGTATGCGTTCATTACATCCATTAATGAGTAGTCCAAAAATGATCCCTTTGGCCCCATATAGACTGCTTCCCGATCTTCACTTAAATATACTAAAAACAAAAATAATGCACTGATTCTTCTCAAATTTTGTTTGTATATATTTTTACAAGAGACTTTACCAAACATGATCAGGATTGGTCCATTTTTGGACCTAGTCCCCATATAGATATAGCATCCGATATGAACTTTTTCATATCTGCAGCCAAAAAAATTAATAAAAATCGCACTCAAATTTGGTTTTTGCTTATTTTCTATGTCCAGTTAGTTGGGCCTAAGAGATAGGGTTTCTAAACGCATGGTATAGGGTATCATATAGTCGGTCTAGACCGACTATAATTTTCTTACTTGTTTTTATTATATCGTGATAACGATAAAAAAAGATATGTGACAATACTACTAACATAGCTCAAGGTATACCACTATGTGGTTTGGGTATAATGACTTTGCGCTGGTGCTTGTAACTACCAAAAATATTTGACCTAGACCTATCTTTTACTATACCGATCGGCTCAGAACACTTTCTGAGTCGTTTTAGCGATGTCCGTCCATCTGTGTGTCCATGTAAACCTTGTAATCAAACTACAGGTCGCAAATATGAACGTATTTTGATGAAATTTGGTGCATAAGCTTTTGTCCGCCATAGGATAAACGCTATTGAAATTGGTAAAAATCGGTCCATGTTCAGACCTAGTCCCCATACAAATGACCCCTATGAAATCGACATAAATTGCCATAAGATCCAAATTATCATATAAATCTTAGTCAAATTGGGTTTGCATAGTGGTATAGGGTATAAATATTGCACTGATTCTTCTCAAATTTTGTTTGTATATATTTTTGCAAAATTCAAGAGACTTTACCAAACATAGTCAGGATCGGTATATATATCTCTGGTGCAATTATCTGCTTATTGCTCGCGAATGTAAATTAAAGATAAAATATATAACATTTAAAAGTAGAAAAATGATGAATTTTTGATACAAAGTATTTAGAAAGAATACATTTACAGAATTTTTCACAAAAATCCAAGTTTTCTCGAAATCCGCAAAAATAAAATCCTTGTCAAAAAAATTCTGGTAGAGGGATTTACTTAAAAATTCACACAGTTAATCTGCAACATGTATTTAATAAAACCTTAAAGTAATATATTAATTTTTTTAAATTTTGTTTAAGAAAATTTTTTCAAACTTGAAAAAGGAGTTTTAAAAATTTTATCAAAAACATTTCCAATTATCGGTCTCAATGCGCAATAGGTTAACAACGTGGTAATAAAACAATACTTCATATCTGAGTACTTATAAGTATAGAGACCAAAAAAGAATGATGGCTTAAATCAATTTCTCAAAGTTGAAAAAAATGCCATCAAATTTCATGACCTAGTTTTTTTTTGGCACAAAAGTGGTCTGGGGCATTTGCTATTTCTTGGTGAGGTCTTCTTCGATTTTGAAGTTTTATGGCCTTTTGAAAGGACAATTTAATACTGATCCCGAATTATATAACAGCTTGTCGGTAAAATTAAACTATAGAACGAAATTTTCGTAAATTCGAAATTTCGTAAATAAACACACTTGAAATTTTCAATCGTTTTGCGCCACGACTAAACGTTTTTTGATTGGCCCAAAACTTTGTATTTCTCAGTTTTTTTGCTATTCCCATATTTCTAGGGGGTGAAACCGACAGTTTGAACACTTTTTTCCCTCCATATAACGAAGGGCCACCCTAGTAAACATATAGTAATTAAGATTTTTTATGGCACTTTTTTAAAATCAAACAGAAAGCGTCATCTTTGTATCACTTATAGCAAACAACTGCAGGGGCGATGCTAATATATAAATATTTATTATTAATTATCAAAATTAATAATTACTTTCTGAGTCGATTTAGCGATGTTCGTCCGTCCGTCCGTCCGTTCGTCTGTGTGTCCATGTAAACCTTGCAATCAAACTACAGGTCGCAAATATGAATATATTTTGATAAAATTTGGTATATAAGCTTTTATGGCCATAGGATGAACACTATTGAAATTGGTGAAATTGGGTCGATGTTCAGACCTAGTCCCCATACAATTAACCCCTATGAAATCGACATATATTGCTATAAGATTAAAATTATCATATAGATCTCAGTAAAATTGGGTTTGTATATGTTTATTATATCCATTAATCACTAGTCCAAAAATAATCCCTACAGGACAATTCTTAGTCATAGGCCCCATATAGATCTGCTTCCCGATCTTCACTCTATCAAAAATATTGCACAGATTTTTTCCAAATTTGGTTTGCTTATATTTTTTCAAAGTATAAGTGACTTTACCAAATATGGTCAGGATAGGTCCAGTTTTCAAGCTAGTGCTCATATAAATATAGCACCCGATATGAACTTTTTCATATCTGCAGCCAAAATATTAATAACAATGACACTCAAATTTGGTTTATGCTTATTTTCTATATCCAATTAGTTGGACTGAAGAGATAGGGTCTCTAAACCAAGATATAGGGTATTGTGTAGTCGGTCTAGACCGACTATAATTATCTTACTTGTCTATTTTGCATTTTCCAAAACGTTTTTATAACGCTATTCGCTCCCTTGTTTTATCTCCAAACACTTCCTTATGAAATCGTGCCTTCATTTTATCTCCAAACTCTTCGTAATCTTTTCACCAATACACTCATATCTCACACCGTTTTTGTCTTACTCTGTTTTTGTGATTGTATTGTGAAATACATTTTTACCCCCCTGAGCGCATAGATGTTTACACATCAATATTTGGCTCTGAACACGGGCCCTTACTCTTTGCAAGACATTTTGACCACTGATAACGCTTTGAATCTCGGCCTTGAGCTCAAAAATTGTGTGTGGTCTATGTAGATACAACTGAGATTTCAAAAACTCCAATAAGGAAATCGCACGGCGTTGAATCGCATGATCTTGGCGGCCAACCACATGTCATTTGGATACATACCATCCAGTTGAGGTCAAAATAACTCCGTTATCATGTTCCTGTAACGAATACCATTTACAGTCATGCAAATTAATTATATCACTAAAAATATATTTAAAAAATTAAATTTTTTTCACTTTAATAAAACACTAAATGTTTCTATTTTTAAATCCAAACTTGAACTAACTGTTCTTTATTTAATGTTCTAACTTTTATATATTTTACAAAAGTGTTAACTTAAAATAATTTGTGAGAGTACTAAAAATAAAGAGTAAAGTAAGCTTAAAGTATTAACGAGCTTAAAGTATTTTGTGAGAATAATTAAAGCTAGAACAGATTTGAAAATAAAGAGTAAGCTTAAATATTAAGAGAAATAATTGTATAAAAAGAAAGAGTAATAATTATTGTGGGAATCAATTTTATTGAGAATTTTATTTACTTTAGTAAAAGTGTTGATGTCAGCATTAACTATTTAACGTGTGCAACGATTTCCTGAGTTCCATGGAAATCGTCTGTTGCAGGTGTCACACTTTGCAGTAGTGGATTTGTGGGAATGAAAATATTGAAATTTTGTACGATAGCTGATATTGCAAAATTCGTGGGAATGATAAAAGTACAATTTTTGTACGACAGCGGAAATTGGTGTTGTGAAATCTGTGGGAACATTTGAAATAACATTTCTTGTATTCCACGAATTATATGAAGGTTGCTATTTTATTCAGCGCGTGTAAAATGGGTTGCGCGTGTTACTTAGGAATTTTTTATATTAAGGGATGGTATGCCATATCTTAACTCCTCCCCCTGTAAGATCAATCGTCCCGATTGCTAAAATGTTGGGAGATCATTTACACTACAGAATCGTCTTGTCGATTCGTGTGAAGAGGGTTCTTCGTTAATAGAAACCCTTGGTCTGACTTCTTCATTGACCATGGTTATTACGTTAATGTCCGAATTGGACTTAGTTCTACGTTTATAGATCATTAGGCAAACTGTAATAGTCAATGCAATAAATAAAATAATATTGGTTGAAAACATTAAATTCCCCTTAGTGGATATGGAGTTTATTTCGTCAATATTATTAATTTGTAAGTTCTTCATCATTTCCAAGGATAGAACTTCTTCAACTAATGATTTATTAGATGATAGCTGTAGCACAGCTGGAAGTGGTTTCAAAGTTGATAATTCCTTTGAAATAAATGTTCGATTTCCGATAGTAATTGTTTCATTGTGAAACAGAATCAAATATGTTCCGGACAACTGATATGTTTTATTTTCAGATATTTCTACAATCCCATAAAATTGATTCAGAAGGATAGTTCCTTGATATAATTCTTGTACAGAAGGTACGTGCTGATTATTTATATGAGTGCAATTGTGATTTTTGCTTTTCAAAAGTGATGGTATACAATTTGTTTCACTTATATCTATTAAATTTTCAGTTTTGCAAATACATAATTCATTGAATTGAGAACAATCATTTTTAATTTCAAAAATTTTATTCTTACATCTAATAACATTTTCTGAATTAATTTTTATAATAGTTTCATTTTGTTTTATGGGCTTAATTAATAATTTTTCACAATCTGTCCGATCGATGGTTGGCAAGTTAATTATATAAATCAATGATGAATGATCCGTAGCTATTTTCACTGTAGCAAATCCTAATGCTTCCTCCAAATTGCTATATGGGAAGCCCTCACGGTCCAAAAATTCCCTAGCTTCATTTATTTCCTTTTCCGAAAGTATAAAAGAATTTATTACACCTATTTTCGCCCATTGTAAAGCATATTCCATATTCATTACTTCAGTTTTTACGATATTTATCTTAGTCCTAATGGAATCTTCTATTGTCTTTCGGGCTTCTCCCAAAGATTGAATTGTTTTCAACATTTTATTCGTGGTGTTGGTGAGTAGGTTTATTCTACCCATAATATCCCCATTAATTACTTTCTGTCGTTCAGTATTCGTTAGTAGTCCGTTTATTTTGTTCACCACAATATTATGGTCCTCGTGATCCGGTGAACCAGCTATCCATTTCCAAACAGTTCCTATAGTGTCAATTGATCGTTTAGTTCTCGGTCTCATTCGTTTTAACTGGTTTTTAAGTTGGTCGATGTCGTGAAGTAGAAATGGTAATATCGTGCTGTTCTTTAATACTTTGTCCTGAATTTCATTGTTAAAAATGTCGACAGTCTTTTCATATTCGTCCAATTGCAGAATATGGATTAGTTTAAAATTTCCGTTCTGTATTCTTGCCTGCCCCAGATGAATCGGTATTAACTGCGTATTCGTATAGTCCAATATCTGGACTTCTGCCTTGCAAATTTCAAATATTGCAAAAAGTATTATTAAAATTTTCATGTTCTGTAAAAAAAAAATTAAAAATGTGTTTAAAATATTTAGGTCCTAATATTATCTTTATGAATTATTCTATCGCGAAATTTAATTTTTACTTTATTACCTAAGTCTTCCTTAATTTCCTGTTTCTTAAATCGCGGCAACAATTTGTTCCTTTGCCCTATAATTTTCTCATATATCGTATCGCCTGGTTGATATGTCTTTACTTGACTATGATTATTTCTTAATAACATTTTTTCCTGTGCTTTTTTCAATGTACCTACTAAGTTATGTGGCAATTTATTAAAAAGGATATCTGCGGGTTTATTTTGTGTGACCGAATGAATTGTATGATTATATTGTTGTGCTGCTCTATAGAAAATTTCTGCATCTTCCAACAAATGAAATTCTTCTTTAATACATCTAGCTATCTCTATTATAGTAGAATGAACTCTTTCGATTTGTCCATTCGTTGTGCTATGTCGTGGTGTACAGTAATACAATTCAATTCCTAATCGGTGCATTAGAGATTTAAATTGAGCAGTTAAAAATCCTGGTTCGTTATCAAGTGTTATTTTCTTTGCGTTTGGAAAACTCTGTAGTACATCTAATACTTTTTCCCCTAGGTTAGTTTTATCCTCAATATTGTTAATTACTAAAAATTTGGAATAGGCATCGATGCAAGTTATGAACTTCAAACCCTCTGCATAAAAAATATCTATGTTCAAATACTCCCCCTCTTTGTTGGGAATCGGAGCCTCTCCGATTGGGACTTTCTGTGGATGTCTATTATATTTATTCCTATTGCAGATGTCGCAATGTCTAATATATTCTTTAAAGTGATTTGCCATTTTCGGCCAATAGTACTGTTTATATATCTGTTTGCAATTTTCTCTACAACTTCGATGAGCTCGGGAATGAGTATCTTGTATTATGTTTTGTTGATCATCAACATTAATTATATCTATGGGGAATATTTTGGTATATACAAATTTATTCGTGAAGACACCTTTGACAGTTTCTTTAAAATCATAGAGATCTTCCTGCGTACAATGTACCGCAGTAACCAAATTTGGTTGAATAAATTCCATAAGGATGGTCTTGAGATTTTCCCTAGTATCGAATTCTATAATATGTCTGGTTCTTCCAAAATTTGTTATCGTTTCATGTAATGAAAAATTTGCCTTACTTAGTAAAATTTGTTGTTTAAATTCATTCAAGGGTTTAGAAATTTCGGGAATATTAAAATCATCACTGCTCTCAGCAGAATGTATAATATCCTGTAAAGATTCCTCATCTGAAATATTGTTCAAGTATTGTCGTGAAAGAGCATCGGCCACCACATTGGTAACACCTGGTTTATAAATCATTTTTGGTGAAAATTCTTCTATGAAAGAGCGCCATCTTTTAATTTTCGCATTAGGGTTTCGTGTAGAAACGGCAAATGTCAACGGTTGATGATCTGTGTGAATTTCCAGATCTGAGCTGCCATATAAATAATTTCTTAAATTTTTCAATGCCCAAACAATGGCATAAAGTTCCTTTTCATTTGTCGCATAATTTTTTTCAGTTGAACTTAATGTTTTTGATATAAATGTTATAGGTTTTCCTTCTTGGCTGAGGACAGCACCTACTGCTTCGTTAGAGGCATCAGTGGTAAGTATGAATTTTTTCTTAAAATCAGGTTGAACTAATTCGACCTGTTGGGACAACAAATTTTTCAATTTTTTAAACGTTAGGACACCCTGTTCGTCTATATTTATCTCTATTTTCTTCGACATGTGTTGCGATACTTTCCCATTTTCCCCTGACAAATATTTTGTCAGTGGTTTCGCTATTTTCGCGTAGTCCTTTATAAATTTGCGATAATACCCCACCATTCCAAGAAAGCTTCGAAGTTGTCTCAACGTTCTAGGCAATGGATATTCATATATGGTTTCTAATTTTTTGGGGTCAGTTTTAATCACATTCTGAGCCACCACGTAGCCCAAAAATTCTACCTCTTTTTCATAAAATTTTGATTTTTCCAATGAAATTTTCATATTTGATTCTTTGAGTTTATCAATTATTGTCTTTAAATGCTTGTAATGATCTTCTAATGATTCTGAATAAACGATTATATCATCTATATAAACGTGACATATTTTTCCGATATATTCGCGTAATATATCGTCCATAGCTCGCTGAAAAATACTCGGACTGTTTTTAAGGCCGAAGGGTAATCTAATAAATTCATATTTTCCGTTGTTGACGGAAAATGCGGTTTTTTCAATATCCTGCTCCTTCATAAGAATCTGATGGAATCCTGATTCCAAATCTATTGTTGAAAAGTATTTAGCTGTTCCTAAATTCGATAGTATCACATTGCAATCGGGAATTGGATATTTATCGGAAATTGTTTGTTCATTTAATTTCTTATAGTCAATGACCATACGCATTTTCTGCGTACCATTATCATTGAATCCTTTCTTTGGTACAACCCATATTGGAGAATTGTACGGACTTTTGCTTGGACGAATTATCTCATCCTCCAATAATCTTTTTACCTCGTCATTAACGAAACCATTTGCAGAGAGTGGGTAAGGGTATTGCTTGCTCCATATAGGCGCTTCAGCAATTGTTCTAATTTCTGCTCTAATGTCCGTCCTAAACGGTAAATTCATATTTATATTCGAATGTAATTTCTCTATACTCCGTATAATATTTCCTCTTAAAATGTTCAGTGATTCTCTACTCTCATCACTGAAATCAGTAATTTCCTCATTATTCATTTTGTACAAAGCATTTTCCTTAGAATGCTCATTTTCATTTTCCGTATTTTTATTACCACAAATTGAATCCTGTGATTCAAAATTTATAATTTTCTCGCAGTGTTTACCGCAAGTCAATGTTCCTTCCTTAAAATTCAAAACTATATTCGCTTTTCTCATAAAATTATAGCCTATAAGAATATCTGTTTCCAAATTCGGTATCTCATAAAATCTCTCTTTGAACCCAAAAATACTAGCGTCATAAAAATGTTTAATAATGGTATAACCATTAATGGTTCTTACCCTCTTCTTAATAACTAATTCCTTTCTGTTCGTGAGAACTCCAGGACTACAATAGCAGCTTGTTGCACCACTATCAATTAAAATTCGGAATCTTCTTCCCGTTGAGGCTGTCCTAATGATGTAGGGCAGTCCAATCCTTGTTCTAAAAAAGACTCCTCATTCAAATTATTTATTCTTTGTGCCTTATTCTGAGGCTGGTGGCTAACTTGGCCACTACCGGTTAATTTCCGTTTTATTCCCTGTTGAAAATTGCCATTATATGGTCTTGGTTGGAAGCGTTGGAAATTACCATTGTGGTAAGAAGGTCTTCCCTGTCCAAAATTACCATTATTATTATAGTTACTAAAATTGTGTCGTGGTTTTGCCACAATATTTGCCGAACTACCGAGGACCATTGGCTCTGGTTTCTGTTCCGTATTGCGATTAAAATTATTAAAATTATTAAAATGTGGGTCACGCTGACCGCGACTAGGGAAACGTAAAAAATTCTGTCCCTTAAAATTATTATTAGTATTTGGTTTATTGAAATGAAGTGCAAAATTTGCACGAACCTTATTAGCTTCCAATTCCTGAGCTTTTGCTAGCGCATCTGGCAGGCAATTCGGCGAAACGGAAAACAATATGTCAGCTAATGGTGGATTCAGTCCAGTCATGAACACCCTAAGTGCGTACTGTCTATTCCTGTTATTCAATTCCCTGGTTAGGGCGGAGTTCGTTCCGTGTGTCATTATAGTTTTATTAGTCAGGTCCGTCAGCTTCTTGTTAACCTCATTGTAATATGTCATTATTGATTGCGACCCCTGTCGCATTACACTAAGTTCCTGCTCAATTAAATGTAAAGGTCGTTTGTCGGCGTACGCAAAGTCTAATCGGCTAATAATAGCGTCAAAATTTAACGGGGTACCGTGGTTAGTTAATGTGTCGTTTGCATCGTCAATCACTTTGTTCCTAAGTATCGTTAAGGCGGAATAATAGCGCTTGCTTCCCCTAGTATATAAGTTCATAGAATGTGTGGCGGCTTCACGCCAGCTAACATAAGAATGTTTTCCATCAAAAACTGGCATAGATTTGATGACATCAAGTGGCTCATCACACCGTATAGTAATATTTATCTTTTCGTCTTCAAATTCATCTACAGGGTCACCTAGAGTCAGTCTACCTAAACTTCTACTTATTTCTTCTATTCTGGTCAACAATGGTCCTGTCTGTGCTTCTATCAAGGTTCTAACTTGCTCCGTAGTTGCCATTTTATTAACAATACCGGTGCCCAAAGATCCGAACAACTGTGACAAATTATCAATCTCTGAATCCAGATTGAAATAGGTACAATTTTTTTCCAAAGTTATTATAACAATTTTTTTCTATAAAATATTTTCACATATATATTTTTTTGATATTTATAACTTAATCTATTTCCTTATTTTAATTTCTCAAAATATATATATTTTTTAATCGCAAAATTTTTTGCACAAAATTTATTTATTTATTATTTCCAAAAATTTTCTAAAAAATTTTTCTGAATAAAAATGTTTTAATTTTCTTTATATATATTAATTTGCTATTGATAAATTAAAAATTAATCTTACTTTATTATCAGGAACGTGCTGTTGTTGATTTAAAGTTGAGCCGATTTAGAGATGATTGAAAGCTGAGTTTACTTGAATATGATTTAAAGCTGACCCAGATTTTCAATCGTTCTGGGGTGTTGCTACCTTGGATTGGGCAGTTGCAGCAATTTTCAATTGGTTGCTTCTTCTCTCGTTGTTGTTAGATTTTTTTTATTCTTATTGATCTTGGTAGTGTTTTTTTTGTTCGAGTTTTTTATTTTATTTTAGTTTTTGATATTTTTTCAAATATGTTTTATAAAAAATTTTTCATCACTGATCAATAATTGGGAGTATTAAAAAAAATTTATAATTATAAGGAATATATCTCCTTTCACTGTCACTACTTTAAATTATTTTTCTTTTAAAAAAATTTTCTTTTTTTGACACTGTTTCTTTCTTATCGTTTCTGAATTTTTATAAAAATGTTGATTTTTCTTCTATATTTTTTTATAATTATGAACAAAATATTTCTTTTCACTGTCACTGTTTTATATTATTTTTTAGACACTATTTTTTCTCCTTTTTTTCTGAAGGATATTTTATTTATGATTTTTAATTTATTTCTCCTTTCTTTGAAGGATACTTATTTTTTGTTTTTAAAATTTTTTCTCCTTTCTTTGAAGGGTACTTATTTTTTTGTTAAAATTTTTTTCTCCTTTCTTTGAAGGATACTTATTTTTTAGTTTTTGGCTGAATCACTCCGACCGAATCCTTACTTGTTTGTTTTCAGGATATTATTTCGATGGAGGATCCCGGTTGAGCCCCCAATTAATTATATCACTAAAAATATATTTAAAAAATTAAATTTTTTTCACTTTAATAAAACACTAAATGTTTCTATTTTTAAATCCAAACTTGAACTAACTGTTCTTTATTTAATGTTCTAACTTTTATATATTTTACAAAAGTGTTAACTTAAAATAATTTGTGAGAGTACTAAAAATAAAGAGTAAAGTAAGCTTAAAGTATTAACGAGCTTAAAGTATTTTGTGAGAATAATTAAAGCTAGAACAGATTTGAAAATAAAGAGTAAGCTTAAATATTAAGAGAAATAATTGTATAAAAAGAAAGAGTAATAATTATTGTGGGAATCAATTTTATTGAGAATTTTATTTACTTTAGTAAAAGTGTTGATGTCAGCATTAACTATTTAACGTGTGCAACGATTTCCTGAGTTCCATGGAAATCGTCTGTTGCAGGTGTCACACTTTGCAGTAGTGGATTTGTGGGAATGAAAATATTGAAATTTTGTACGATAGCTGATATTGCAAAATTCGTGGGAATGATAAAAGTACAATTTTTGTACGACAGCGGAAATTGGTGTTGTGAAATCTGTGGGAACATTTGAAATAACATTTCTTGTATTCCACGAATTATATGAAGGTTGCTATTTTATTCAGCGCGTGTAAAATGGGTTGCGCGTGTTACTTAGGAATTTTTTATATTAAGGGATGGTATGCCATATCTTAACTTGCACTCTTATTGGTTCACCATTTATATATGTATATAACATTAGAGTTTTACAAAGTTTCTGTAGACTTGTTATCACAATACTCTGGATTATGAGGTATGAGAAAACATCAATCGATTTTCAGAAAGTATCAATTGTATTTCAGAAAATATCAAATGTATTTCAGAAATTATCAAATGTATTTCAGAAATTATCAAATGTATTTCAGAAAACATCAAGTGGATTATTTCAGAAATTATCAAATGTTTTTCGGAAAATATAAATTGAATTTCAGAAAAATTGTCAAAACGCTTTACAAAATCATATATTTTAAGTATTACACTGGATTTGTAACATTTGTTGTAAACTATAAATGATGACTTGGAAATCGGCCGCCACGATGTAGCCAAAACTTTATTCCCGATTCCTGTCCCGGTTTTTATATTATTGCTTATTCAAAAGTGAAGTCTTCTTCACCATTTAGAGTCCGCCCTTGACATTTTATTTTCCAGTGCATAAAAAGTAAGTCCAAGTATTGGCAAACATTTTTTGTGACTGCAAATCAATAATCGAAACAATAATAACTTTTCGGTATTGCAGGGTAAACTATTCTTTGATTCTGAAATTTAGTTGATATTTTCTGAAACTCAATTGATGTTTTCTGAAATACATTTGATAATTTCTGAAATACATTTGACTATTTCTGAAGTACATTTGATAATTTCTGAAATACAATTGATAATTTCTAAAAATAAATTGATGTCTTCTGAAATATATTTGATGTTTTCTGAAATTCAATTTATACTTTCTGAAAATCAGTTGATGTTTTCTGAAATACAATTGATATTTTCTAAAATCAAATTGATGTTTTTTGAAACACAACTGATACTTTCTGAAATACTTTCTCAATTTTTTTATTTCTGTAAGCGACAGCCGTGTTTTACGAAAGTTATATATTTATCGATAATCTTTACACTTCCAACACTTGATCTTTACTTAATTTTTTTTACTTTATACTTAATTTATAATGGGACTAGACATACGAGTACGTATCGCAAAGTAAGCTTTTTAAGCTGTTGGATAAATTTTAAAAAAGTGTTAAATGTTTCTTGGTATGAAAACTTTAGATGGCAAAAGGCTTTAAGCTTTAATGTGCATTTAATTTAATCTTTTTTTTAAAGAATCTACTTACATGTTTATAGATTTCTCTACAATAATGGCCATCTTCTTTAATACGTAAATTCATATATGTATACTTTCGATCATCCCCAAAATGGGGACTTGGTGGGTGGGTGGAGTATCATCACGCCATTAAAAAAAAATTTATAAAATGGTAAATTCACTTGGTAAACGTCAACGCAAAAAAAAAATAACCATAGTGTCTCCCAAGAACTTTTCTTGCATGTATCTCAACCAACCAAGCATGCGGAGCTTTTATCATGCTTTTTTGTATAAGGTTTTTATTATATATTTTGCGTGTTCTACGACCAGAAATAAATCCTTTTGTTATATTACTTTCTATATGAATGGTATCTTTTGAAAAAGAATTCTTTCATGCGTAACTCATTATTTTCTTTTTCAGCAAAACAAGAAAAAAAGAAAATAATTGCACAAAAAGTCATGAAAACCCCAAAGATTATAAAAGTACAAAAGTCTAAAGCATTTTACAACAGCAACTGGAGGGGTATGGTTTAGAGAAGTCCCCTTAAGGGATCGTTTGTTAAGCATTCCTATTATATTTAATGAGATTGAGATACATTTCAGAAACAAATATCTTAAAAAAAAAAATAAAAATAATAAAATTGCCGCAACACATGCATTACCATTATACATACTATACATACTTATATACAGTACGTTTGAATGTGATACACGTTTTCTATTGTTAAAACATTACTGTTTGTTATACCCACCATACCACTGTGCAGAGGATATATGTATATCAGTTTGTCGTTCTATTTATAACCCATTGGAGATTAAATATTCTTGATCCTTATAACAACTTGAGTCGATATAGCGATGTCCGTCTGTCCGTCTGTCTGTTGAAATCACGCTCATTCACAAAATAAAGAATGTAGCTTGGTATAGTTACGATAATATTGTTTGTCATTATCTCGAGCAGGTTGGTATTGAAAATAAATCAATGAAGACACCTCCAAAAAATGTTAAAAATTCAGTGTGTTTGTTGTAATAATTTAGTATTGAATTTACTAAAATATCAAATTGCTGATTTTTAAAAATTTTGTTTATATCTATAATATTAATAGGCTAGGATATTTCTTGTGACCGATGTTTTGTTCTACCGTTTTATCCCGAGTTTGACCGAACGTATATTGTTTTAAAAGTATTTATTTTTAGCCGTTTTGTATTGCGAATTGGCTATAATTGATTAGCATACCTTTAGGGTCTTCATTTAATGAAAAATAAAATTTCCTAGAATTTGCACTCGAATTTCGAGGGCTGAAGTCTGCTAGTATGTTATAAATAGTGCAATAATAGTTGCTTACTTTTGGTCTGTATGACTCATACTGTATGATGTCAATTCATTTTGATATTGGAACGAGGAACAGTTCAAGAAACTGACAAACTGCTAATCATATCTTTAAATGACGACAGCCGTTATCTCGAGAAGGGAGTATTTTTCCAATGTTGTACTATCTCCCAATTCAGTAAATGGACAAACAGTAACGGACATAACTAAGAAATTGATTTTTGTCGATCAGTAGAACAAAATAGGGATCTAAGTCAATTATATAAGTAGTTACAAGTAGCACCTTTATACCCTTCAGACAGAGTGGTATGGGAAGATGTATATCCAATATAAGGAGGGAGATCGAAAAAATCCTTTCATACATAAAATATGTAACGATAAGGAAACCATGGAACTTATAGTTTTGATTTCTTGTTTTTTGAATTTAAATTATATTTAAGCTTACAAAAAAGATAATTTTTATAGTTGTAATCACTACTTATGATTAAAACCTGTTTAGAATCTTCCACCCCTTTTTGTGCTCTTCAAGACCCTATTCAAAAGAGCCATATATCTCTTTACTGGACTAAGCTCCGGACAGTTTGGAGGACTTACCTAACATGGTACAAAAAAAAATTTATTGTTTTGGTCTCACTCAAGATCTTTCTTACCGTAGTGACAGGATGCGAAATCAGGCCAAACACTCTCTAATATAAACTAGCAAATTCGATTGCAAATTCTAGGAAATTTTATTTTTTTATTTCATAAATTATTTTATAAGACCCTAAAGTTATACTAACATATTTTAGTCAATTCACAATTCAACACTTTTTGCATATTGATTGTGTTATTGGTTTATGTCCAAAATTATTTTTCAATTCAAGATAATTATTATTGTGAATGAAGTAAACAAACTCACTAACCCATTAACAAATCTAATAAACACACACATAGCATTGTATAATTTTATGTATGTGTTAGTAGCAACTTCAAATGCATTTTCCCAAAAAAAAACTTTTAAAATCTGTAAATCTGGTGGACAGCTAAAAATAAATATCTTTTAAATAAGATACGTTTGGTCAAAATCGGGAGAAAACTGTGGAATAAATCATCGATCACAAGAAAACGCCTTACCTATTAATATTAAGATTTCGGTATTCATAGAGCCCGTTGTAACAAATGACTTGCTTCATTTGCCGGAAATCCATATTGTTTGCTATACCCTGATCTTTTTCTTGAAAATTTAGTCTGCTTTTGGATCCGTAACTTTTCTACGACGTTTTCTAGAGCATTCGAAATAAAAAAAATTGACCCGGAAGCTACGGAAATCTGCCAGAACATACGTTTCGTCGTCCATTATGCAACAGCAGTATTTTTTTCCTTTTTTTTTTTAAACATGATTTAAATTTACGTGTTCTGTTTTTGGCCTTTAAATTTTTTGCAGCGTTCCTGTTTGCAACTTTTTTCTTTTTGTATATTTTCAAGCTTACATTGGCTCTATCTTTTCGCACTGCTTTTGTACCTAACGTGTTGGGAGCTTTTCAATATGCTTTTTAATTTCTTGGCCTTGCATAAATCAAGTGGGTCTTTCTTTTTTCCCGAACCACGTTTCTTATCAATAGTCAAATCTCTTCATAGTTTCTAATAACATTGGTAACAGATTAACGGCAGACCTTTGATTTTTTGGTCGACTTTTTATAGGACCAAGTTGAATTTTGTTGAAAAATTTTAACCAAACTAACAAGAAATGAATATTAAACATAATAAAGATTGCTTGATAACAATAAATTCAAATAATGCTTGCAAAAAGAGTTAAGAGAAAAAACGTGTGTTAATATTTTTTCGATCTCACGCCTTAATTTATTATTTTTATACCTTATACCACTCAGTGATCAGGGTATAATAAGTTTATGATAATTTTAGTAAATAATAACAAGTTAGCAAATTATAGTCGGTCTAGCCCGACTATACGATACCCTATACCATGGTTAAGAGACCCTATCTCTTCAGTGCAACTAATTGCTTATAGCAAATAAGCATAAACCAAATTTGAGTGGCATTTTTATTAATTTTTTTCATATCGGATACTATATTTATATGGGGACTAGGTCGAAAAATGGACCGATCTGTGAAATATTTTTGTTTTTTGTTAGATTTAAGTGAAGATCGGTAAGCAGCTCTATATGGGGCCTATGACTAAGAATTTTCCTATAGGGATTATTTTTGAACTATTGATTAATGGATGTAATAAACACATACAAACCCAATTTGACTGAGATCTATACGATGATTTGGAACTTATGGCAATTTATGTCGATTTCATAGGGGTCATTTGTATGGGGGCTAGGCCTGAACATCGACCGATTTTCACCAATTTCAATAGCGTTCATCCCATCGCCGATGGAAGCTTATATACCAAATTTCATCAAAATATATTCATATTTGCGACCTGTAGTTTGATTACAAGCTTTACATGGACACACAGACGGACGGACGGACGGACATTGCTATTTCGACTGAAAAAGTGATTCTGAGTCGATCGGTATAATTAAAGATGGGTCTAGGACGAATATTTTTGGTTGTTACAAACAGCAGCACAAAGTCATTATACCCAAACCACATAGTGGTATAGGGTATAAAAATATCAGAACTAGATTAACCTTTTATTATCCCGATCGACTCAGAGTCGATCAAGCGATGTCCGTCCGTCCATACGTTCATTCGTCTGCCTTCCTGTGTCTCCATGTAAACCTTAAGATATATTTTGAAGATAATTTTTATACAAGCTTTTCTATACAAGCCATGAGCAGATCTCTATTGAAATTGGTGAGAAGGGATGGATGTTTGGCCCAACTAACTGGACATAAAAAATAAGCATAAACCAAATTTGAGTGGGATTTTTATTATTTTTTTTGGCTGCAGATATGAATTAGTTCATATCGGGTACTATCTATATGGGGACTAGGCCCAAAAAAGGACCGATCCTGACTATGTTTGGTAAAGTCTCTTGTATTTTGCAAACAAAATTTGAGAAGAATCTGTGCAATATTTTTGTTTTTTGATAGATTTAAGTGAAGTTGTCCCATAGGGATCATTTTTGAACTACTCATTGACGGATGTAATAAACGAATACAAACCCAATTTGAGTAAGATCTATATGACAATTTGGATCTTATGGCAATATATGTCGATTTCATAGGGGTCATTTGTATGGAGGCTAGGTCTGAACATGGACCGATTCTCACCAATTTCAATAGCGTTTATCCTATGGCCGAGAAAAGCTTATATACCAAATTTCATCAAAACATATTCATATTTGCGACCTGCAGTTTGATTACAAGGTTTACATGGACACACAGACGGACATCGTTAAATCGAATCAGTTAATGATTCTGATTCGATCGGTATAATAAAAGATGGGTCTAAGTCAAATATTTTTGGTAGTTACAAACAGCAGCACAAAGTCATTATACTCAAACCACATGGTGGTATAGCAGCTATGGCCAAAGTTTTCGACTGACGGGCCATTATCTAATTAGAAAATTAGTCGGGGGCCAAAAAAAAAAATTTTTTAAGCTGAAATAAAGTAGTCAAATTTAATTAGAAAGTCTTTATTTAATGCGATAAATGTAGTCGTTTACAATTAGTGCTTAATTTTTCAATATCTGAATCAAAATTACTTGTTCCAAATTTTTAGTATTGCATACAAATGTTCATCAGTTGTCCTAGATCGCGACTTATATTTTGGTTCATTATAACCAACATTTTTATACCCTATACCACTATGTGGTATAAAAATATTTGACCTAGACCCATCTTTAATTATACCGATCGAATCAGAATCACTTTCTGAGTTGATTTAACAATGTCCGTCCGTCCGTCCGTCTGTCTGTGTGTCCATGTAAAGCTTGTAATCAAACGGCAGGTCGCAAATATGAATATATTTTGATGAAATTTGGTATATAAGCTTTTATCGGCCATGGGATGAACGGTATTGAAATTGGTGAGAATCGGTCCATGTTCAGACCTAGCCCCCATACAAATTACCCATATGAAATCGACATAAATTTCCATAAGATCCAAATTGTCATATAGATCTTACTCAAATTGGCTTTTGTATGCGTTCATTACGTCCATTAATGAGTAGTCCAAAAATGATCCCTTTGGCCCCATATAGAGCTGCTTCCCGATCTTCACTTAAATCTATTAAAACACAAAAATATTGCACTGTTTCTTCTCTGATTTTGTTTGTATATATTTTTGCAAAATACAAGAGACTTTACCAAACATGATCAGGATCGGTCCATTTTCGGACATAGTCCCCTTATAGATATAGCATCCGATATGAACTTTTTCATACCTGCAGCCAAAAAAATTAATAAAAATCAGACTCAAATTTGGTGTTTGCTTATTTTCTATGTCCAGTTAGTTGGGCCTAGAGATAGGACATGGTATAGGGTATCGTATAGTCGGTCTAGACCGACTATAATTTTCTTACTTGTTTTTTTTTGCCTAATTTCGAATATTTTAGTATTTTTCTTCATTTAGATAGAAGACGATAAAAATTTGGTAAGTCGTCCGTTTGATGATTAAATATATCTTGCATAGCCTCAATACATTGTGAATCAACCAATTTCGGGTGAATATCACTTGAATCACTAGACATTAGTAGCAATTGGAATACGAATAATTGACAAATCATTTTCAATTATACGAAAACAATTAAATCTTCGATTAATTTCATTTGTTAAAGGACGTAAAAAATGTATGATCGACTGAAAAGGCTAAACTCAGGAAAGTCTTCCTTTTCGGGCAATATAAAAATGTTATTATTTCTTCTCCAAGACCCCATACCTGTCGCAGAAATTCACTAAAGCCTAACAATCGAACATGACTGAGTAGTCAGCGTCGAGCTCTTCCAGCAAAGATATAAATTGTCTGTGTCCCTTATACCTTTTGATCGAAGAAAATTTAGCAGTTACATGTTCTATTTTTAATAAATTTTTACACAATGCGTGTTGATATATAATACGTAATAAGCTGTTTATTTGGATCAATCGTGTGAACCTTGTCTTGAGTTCTTTTTAGCAGGCATATATTTGAACCCGTTAAGTTTGGGAGTCCATTGGTAGTCACATTAACAAGATTTTCCCATTTAATATTACATTTCAAAAGACATTTTTCACCTTTGTTAAAAAGTTCTGCACCGGTAATTTTATTTTTCACAGCTCCTGTGTAATTTCAAGTTCTTCATTAATTGACCGAACAAAAATCAGTAGTTGTGCAATATCTTTTATATCGCAGCTCTAGTCTAAAGCTATAGCACAGTATGGTCTATTTGTATTTTATAATTTTTCTGACAGCTGTTCATTAAATTATTACTGATTTGCTCTATTCTTCGCATAACAGTTTACCTTGACAGGGACATACTTTCAAATTTTCAACCTAGTTGTGGACACAGAAATTTTGAAACACCTACGATAAAATTTTTTTATAAAATCACCATCTGAAAAGGGTTTACCGTGTTTCGTAATATTGTAAAAACAAAAAGGCTAGCTTTTGTAGCTGCTTCTTGCAGTTTATCTTGCCGTGTGTGTCAATACATTTTCGAGATTCTTGGCATGGGCTTTATGCCCTTCATCATTCAGATTTAGAGAAATGTCTCTTTTATTTGTACTTTTGTATAACTGCAACCGTTGCTCGACAAACTAGGCATAATGGTTAATTCCTAAATACCGTGAAAAAATATTTTTATATCCGATATTCATTGAATACACGACAGTCACTATCGACTTTTCTTTTTGTTCCCCAAGTTTCAGTTTCAACTTCAATATTGATGCAATTCATAAAATAATTCTCAGTGATACCATTGCTAATATTAGGGAGTTTTAAAGTTTTTTTTCTATAAATTGTACTAGAAGTTTTGGAAAAAAACGAATTTTTATTAACTAAGCGGCGCATATAAACTGTTTTTTTTTTATTATACACAGCGGGCCACACAAAATATGTTGGCGGGCCTTATGTGGCCCGCGGGCCGTATGGTATAAAAATCAGATTTTCGACCTTTATCATAGAATAATTTAGTTAAAATTTTTAAGGCTGAAGTAGTTTTACTTTAATTAAATCAAAAACATTATATTTTTTTTTCTAAAAATTATCTATTTATCAAGATAGGTATTACGATTATTTCGGGTCGAATTACTAATCCTCATCAGTAACCAAAGAGTTTACTTATTTATTTTTTACAATATCATATATCACACAAATCAGATCTTTATCACGTTAAAAAAAATTTTAACTTTATCGATAAGTGCCAAACTTACATATTTACATATATTAAAAAAAAAATGTTTTACAACCAAATTGTGGATGATAATGACGTGTGCCTGCCAACACACATAAAATCCATAAAAATTGTAGTACTGGTACGAGTAAGTTTGTTTACAAACACAAAAAAGAACAACAAACAAAAACATACAAACAAAACGTTATAGCAATTATGTTGTTGTTTTCGTCCCTTACGAGCGACTATCGATATGTTATGACTGTCATACGCTCCACCCCTTAAATTAACCCTCCTACAATTATCAATGGTTCTATGGTGCGTTACAAGGTTCCGGTCGCATGTACGAATACTGAAATGCAACATTAAGAGCCACAAAAATAATAAATATAACTGTAAGTGAACAAAGCGCAAAGATAATTTAGGTTTATGTGACAATTATTTTTTCTTTTTTTTTTTTTGTCCCAGCAATGCCATATTCATCACTGTATGAGAACTAAATATGTACTTGAAAAAATTCCAAGTGTAACAAATTTTAAAGTGTGCTTTGTTTGATGTACTCTTCAATTGTTTGACATCATGGTCATTTATGAACCAATTATATTAAGATGTCATGTAGAAACTAATGTAACCAACCATTCATTGATTAAAGAAATAGAAAAAAAATTTAGTCATTCACTCATTAATATTTAGATTGCCAAGTAAATCTTTTGAACATGATGTTACGCTTTCTTTACAGATAAATCTTCTGTTGTGTGTTCTTCTTCATCAGCATCCTCAAATTCACACAATAACGCCAGTAATGACAATCGTAGTACGAGCAAATGTCTATCGGGTAAGTTTCTTGTTGTTTGCTTATGATGGAATAGCACATGCATATTGTGATGAAATGTCCTTTAAAGCTTTTTTAGGGCACATCAGAGACAACCACCATTGCTTTTTTAATGTTCTATTTAAGCACTAGAGTGCGCTATTGTTTTGTTTCTTGAAATAATAGGGGATGGAATGTAAAGTTAACGAGTGAAAAAATAAAAAATGAAATATTTATTGTTCGCAATTTGTCAATATAATAAAATTATCTTAATTTAAAATTCAAGCTTTTCGTAGACCAACTCATTTCAATACATAATCATGGCTTTTAGATCGAAATTTAGGACTTGGAATGCAATCTATCGATGAGATATTTTAGCTACGCGCAATTGTGAGATGCAAATATTCCAAGCTGTTTCCTTTGTCCGAATATTAAATTGCCTCGTAGAATATTTGTGGTCTGGAGAAGAAATCAGTTAATATTATGTTTTTTATTTTTAAAAATCAAAACATGGGCAAAAAGTTAGCTTCGTTGGAATTTTTAATATCAAATGTCAACAAATGAATAGATATTTTCTCACATTTCTTAATTTTTCTGGGCAATGGTTGATTTTTATATAAAAAATTAGCTTTTATTTTTAGTCAAAAAAATAAAAATCAAAAAATTATTTTTATCTTTGCTCGAAAAAATATAAATCAAAATTAGAAGAAGTAAATAAATTTCTGAAAGACTGGTACGCAAGGATCAAAATTGTACAATTTATATTTACTACTTCATACGTATATGCTTTTTTGTTAAACAAATTTCAAAAAAAATATTATTTTCGGTTCCTGGTTTAAAAATTTTACGGTTGTGGTTTTTCAATTAATTACTTCGATATAATGACTCACTGTAGCTCAACCCTTTAATCAAACCTCTAAAATCAAAAACTTTTATTTATTTTTTAAAAATATTTTTTAGACATCACCCTCATTGATTTTGATAAAATTTGGCTTGAAAGTGCCATATTACTAAACTAAAAATAATTTTGGCCATCCAGTTTAGGGGAGGGGGGAAGGACAAGGTTTTAAAACTTTTTTTCCATTTTTTAGTTTAATGTACAATATGTGGAGAGTGTTGTGTCAAAATTTCAAGTAAATCGGAGCACAACTAACGAAGATACAGCGACCGGCCCTCATACGGTATATCGAATATCGTCGTTCATAAATTATTGTGTTCTATATGTTTTTTTGTTAATCCCTGTTAAAGTTCTAAGAGGCATTCAAAGACGAAATTTTTATTTTACAAAAAAAAAAAAAAAAACAAACTATAGTACTTTCCGTGGTAGGGCGGTCGCAACAATTTTTTCAGTTCAATTTTTTGTAATTAGCAACTAAACATTAATAGGGATTAACCAAATAAATACAAGTAAGAAAATTATAGTCGGTCTAGACAAACTATACGATACCCTACACCATGTGTTTAGGTCCAACTAATTAGATATAGAAAATAATCCTAAACCAAATTTGAGTGGCATTGTTATTAATTTTTTTGGCTGCAGATATGAAAAAGTTCATATCGGGTGCTATATATAAAGGGGGCTAGGTCGAAAAACTCACCGACCCTGACCATATATGGCAAAGTCACTTATATTTTGAAAAAATATATATAAACCAAATTTGAGAAAAATCTGCGTAATATTTTTGTTTTTTTTATAGATGGTGAAGATCGGGAAGCAGCTCTATATGGGGCCTATGAATAACAATTGTCCTATAGGCATTATTTTTGGACTACTGATTAATGGATATAATAAACGCATAAAAACCTAATTTGACTGAGATCTATATGATAATTTGGATCTTATGGCAACTTATGTCGATTTCATAGGGGTCGTTTGTATGGGGACTAGCTCTGAACAATGACCGAATATCACCAATTTCAATAGCGTTCATCCTATGGCCGATAAAAGCTTATGTATCAAATTTCATCAAAATATATTCATATTTGCGACCTGAAGTTTGATTACAAGGTTTACATGGACACACAGACGCACAAAGTGATTCTGAGTCGATCGGTATAATAAAGGATGGGTCTAGGTCAAATATTTTTGGTAGTATTTTTGGTAACAGCAGCACAAAGTCATTATACCCAAACCACATAGTGGTATAGGGTATAATAAAATAAAATAAAATAAAATAAAATAAAATAAAATAAAATAAAATAAAATAAAATAAAATAAAATAAAATAAAATAAAATAAAATAAAATAAAATAAAATAACATAAAATAAAATAAAATAAAATAAAATAAAATAAAATAAAATAAAATAAAATAAAATAAAATAAAATAAAATAAAATAAAATAAAATAAAATAAAATAAAATAAAATAAAATAAAATAAAAAAAATAAAATAAAATAAAATAAAACAAAATAAAATATAATAAAATAAAATAAAATAAAATAAAATAAAATAAAATAAAAATAAAAAAAAAAATAAAAAAAAAATAAAATAAAATAAAATAAAATAAAATAAAACAAAATAAAATAAAATAAAATAAAGTAAAATAATATAAAATAAAACAAAATAAAATAAAATAAAATAAAATAAAACAAGTAAGAAATTATAGTCGGTTTAGAACGACTATGCGATACCCTATACCATGGTTTAGAAACCCTAACTCTTCGGTCCAACTACTTAGATATAGAAAATGAGCAGAAACCAAATTTGTTATTAATTTTTTGGCTGCAGATATGAAAAAGTTGATATCGGGTGCTATATTTATATGGGACTAGGTCGAAAAATGGACCGATCCTGACTATATTTGGTAAAGTCACTTACTTTTTGACAAAATATATACTAACCAAATTTGAGAAAAATCTGTTCAATATTTTTGTTTTTTGATAGATTTCAGTGAAGATCGGGAAGCAGCTCTATAAGGGGGCCTATGACTAAGAATTGTCCTATAGGGATTATTTTCGGACTACTGATTAGTGGATATCACAAACACATACAAACCAAATTTGACTGAGATCTTTATGATAATTTGGATCTTATGACAATTTATGTCGATTTCATAGGAGTCATTTGTATGGGGGCTAGGTCTGAACATGGACCGATTCTCACCAATTTCAATAGCGTTCATTTTATGGCCGGTAGAAGCTTACAAACCAAACTTCATCAAAATATATTCATATTTGCGACCTGTAGTTTGATCACAAGCTTTACATGGACACACAGACGGACGGACGGACGGACATCGCTAAAACGACTCAGTAAGTGATTCTGTGTCGATCGGTATAATAATAGATGGGTCTAGGTCAAATATTTTTTGTAGTTACAAACAGCAGCACAAAGTCATTATACCCAAACCACATAGTTGTATAGGGTATAAACATGTAGAACACAATAATTTAGGAACGACGATATTGTTCAACACTTTTAATCGATTTTCTCGCATACAACATTTTTGAAGTCCGTGTACATCACAACTCAAAATCTATTTTACCGATCCTTTTGAAATTTTATACACTATTTCTACACATAAATCACCAGGTAATCAGAAAAAGTTTTTTTTTTTACCAGTTTTTCCCATTTATCAAAATATCTTTAAAAAAAAAACAAATACACCTTTTTCGCCTTTAAAACCTTACCCCCTTCATAATACACAGTTCCTCGGAAACTCTAAGAATATTCAGTTTATCTTCAAAACTTGTTAAACTAAAGTTCTATATGAGCTCTCATTTTAAATCTATCCTTTAAATTCACATGTAGCTAAACGATTTTTAAAATATGCGCAAATATTCGTTTCGATTAAAAACCCTTTATATAATTTTTCAAAACAGTCAAAGATAAATAAAAGGATCGAAATTAAAACCTTCTAAAAACAAAAAAATGTTTCTAGTTTTTCTCATACGTATTTGTAGGATCATAAATCTTATTTAAGTACTTAAGCATGACTAATCGATATTAATCATAAAAAAAATCTATTTTTGCAATAATTTTCATATGTTAAATGTCGAAAGTATTCTTTACTACCAGCGGGATACATGGGTGGGAAAGTTTGTAAACAATTGTCAAGATTAGGACACACACTTCAATGGATAAAGTAACTGACAATCAAAACAGTACATTTAATGTACAAATAAGTATATGAAAATGTAACTGTAGTGCAGTAACACGATGATAATCAGTTGACTCTTAAGTGCTCTTCAGTGCTAATCCTATTAAAGCATGTAGCATATGAAGACCATCAAAGCAACAATTCAAACAGCAGCAACAATAACAACAACCACCTTAGACAAGATGGACTAAGTTGAATACTGCTTCCCTCTTATGTAATAAAGACAATCATAACATTCAATTTAAAAACAAATCAGAAAATTATACTCTGCTTAGACCGACTCTATAATACCCTACACCATGCGATTTTAGAGAGGGTCTTGAATTCAACTTTGCTAAGGTAAAAACTGGATATCTATAATATTAATAGGCTAGGCGATTTCTTGTTACCGATGTTTTGTTCTACCGTTTTATACCGATTTTGACCAAACATATATTATTTGAAAGGATTTCTTTTTAGCTGTTCACCAGATTTACAGATTTTAAAAATTTTTCCTTTATTTGAGTAAATTTCATTTAAAGTTGCTACTAACACATACATAAAATTATACATATGCCATGTGTGTTTTTATTAAATTTGTTAATGTGTTTGTTATCTTCATTCACAATAATAATAAACCAAAAAAGTGATGATTTGTGCATTGGCTAAGTTGAGAAATAAAGTTGCCTAGAAATTGCACTCGAATTTCGAGTGCTGGAATTTGCTAGTATAAAATAAACATAAACCAAATTTTAGTGCTATTGTTATTAATATCTGATTTTATTTTCATATGAGGACTAGGTCACAATATGGAGTGGTCATGACCATATTTAGTAAAGTTACTACTTTTCTTAAAAACATATATAAAACCAAATTTGAAAAAAACCATGCAATATTTTTGGTTTTTGACTTCAATAAAGTTCGGGAATCAGACTTATATGACTCCAATTGGGCCTACTGGGTTTATTTTTAAGAATTGATTAGTGGGTATAACAGACACATATACACCCAATATTATTGATTTATATGCATATATGATAATCCGGATATGACGACCATATTAGTTAGTCTGATAGGGGTTATTTAAATGGGGGCCAATAACGCTCATCCTAATATATTGTCGATAAAAGATTATATACCACATTTTCCGCAATATATATGTAGTTATATTTGTGACCTATAGTTTTATTATGAGGTTTACGGGCGGGTAGACAGACAGATAAACATGCGGTTAGACGGACAGACGGACATCTCTAAATCGACTCGGAAAGTGATTCTGAGTCGATCGGTATAATAAAAGGTGGGTCTTGGTCAAATATTTGTGATAGTTACATCAGCTTATACTCATTACATCCTGACCAGATAATCGTATAGCGTATAATTATTCTTTATTAAGGTCGACTTTTACAATTACGCACTGTGGACCATATTTTGAGAAGGCGGCCAAAAATAATTTTTTTTTGGTAACCGATTTTAAAGTTATGTTATTCATTTGAAAGTAAATACCATTGAACCTCGGAAGCCAAAAAATTGCAACTCCATTTCAACTATATCATAGCGAACAGGGTCTTCGAAAATGGACTTTCTCAGTATTTTTTGCTAAAATTAAAAATTCCTTTGTAAATTTTTATTTTTAAATGACTGTAACTTTTCTGATTTAAAAAATTTTAAAGTAAAATAAATGTTGTATAATTTTGTAACTTCTAAGCTATTAATGTTAGTAATATAAAGTCACGGAGTCATTTACAAATTTAAAAAAAAATTTTTAATAAAGTTCAAAATTTCGCGAAAATCTCCTACTTAATAGAGCATAACTCTTGTCCATCAAAAGCCATCAAACAAAATCTCGCAATCTTCTGTAGTTCGAACCCTCCCCTACACTCCTCTGCCCCATTGTATACCCGTCAGTTTCCGCCCATGTGCATCAGAACAATTTATCTGACCCAAGGTCAGATATTTTGTGCAAAATTTACGAATACAACAGTTTTCCACTATGTGGTTAAGGTAAAATGAGTTGGCCCTGATGTTTATAACTACGGATCGACTCAAAATCACTTTCTGAGTCGATTTAACGATGTCCGTCCGTCCGTCTGTGTGTTATGAATACAAAAGTTGGTTGTACCGGTGTATTTTTTTGCGTGAGTTTATTTTTTTTTTATACTGACAGAAAAAGGAAACGGTAGAGTTGACACGACAAAGGGTTGAGACGTAATGCGCTTAATTGTTAAATTATATTAATGGGTAATACGTTTTATGAAGCATATTCTTAAATTGGGTTATGATTTGGAATTTCGCCTAACGGGAAACAGGGAGAAAAAACAAAGAAAATGAATAAAAAAGAAAGCAAAAAAAAAAAACAAATTCAAGAAAAATATTTAGAGTTAGGAAATTCAAATGATGGAAATACTGCAAGGAGATATTTTTCCGATCCAGACTCTTGGAGATATACAGTTCATAAAATTTAATACCATGGGGAACAAATAATTCAAAACAATATGCTACGAATAGTCTATCTGAAGAAGCACAACACAAGAAAAATGTCCAGATGTTGCACTAATGAAGATCTTATCACTATTTTGTTGTGCACTTTAGATCCATATATGTCCAACATTCGACAAAAATGGAAAACTACCTCTATTGAATTAGACGAAGAAGCTAAACAACTTCTAGAAGATGAAAATCAAGGTTATTTAAAAGAAATATTTACTAAAATTGTTTGATTTAAAGCAGAGTTCAGAAAAAAACACACACTGAATAAAAAACTCGTACATATATGTAAACAAACATAACTTAGACCAACACACACATATTTTTATTTTCATACCAATTATGTTTGTTTTGAAATTTTCTTCGGTGCCCAACACAACCATGACTGTGTTCGTTTTAATATTTCGTTATTTACACGAACATTTTTGTATCACATACTTTTTGTTTCAATCACACATAAAGCACACATTTTTGAGTGTTGCTTTATTTGAAGTTCATGTTCTGGTAAGTGTACTGAAAAAAAACACAGAACATATAAAATAAACAGGTTCGAGTTCAGTTATATTTTAAGTCGTGTTGTGGCTCGCGTAGTGAGAAAAAACACAACATGTACAATAAACAGGTTCGAGTTCAGTTATATTTTAAACACGACTCAAAATATAACTGAACTCGAACCTGTTTATTGTACATATTGTGTTTTTTCTTACTACACGAGCCACAACACGACTTAAAATATAACTGAACTCGAACCTGTTTATTGTACATGTTCTGTGTTTTTTTTCATTACACGTACCAGAACATGAACTTCAAATAAAGCAACACTCAAAAATGTGTGCTTTATGTGTGATTGAAACAAAAAGTATGTGATACAGAAATGTTCGTGTAAATAACGAAATATTAAAACGAACACAGTCATGGTTGTGTTGGGCACCGTAGAAAATTTAGAAACGCACATAATTGATATGAAAATAAAGATATGTGTTGGCTGCTTTTGAACAGAACATTGTGTGTTTCGTGTGTGTATTTTCTGAACCCTGATTTAAAGTAGTTTTTCAGTACACTGACAGTAAGTTATACTCTTATTTATATAGTTAACAATTTTTCTTGATTAAAAAATGTATGTGTCACAGCAAGTCTATCGACCAAGTTTCAGATTGATCGGATAAGGATAAATGGGTTTTAGATCACTACGTGACTGGGCGTGACCATGCGTGACTGAGCGTGACTAAGTCAGAGTTATTTTTTTTTTACAGCAGGTGTATGGACCAAGTTTCAGATCGATCGGATGAAGGAAAATGACACTTACATCACTTCGTGACTGCGCGTGACCATGCGTGACTGTGCGTGACTTAGTCAAAGTTAATCTTTTCTTCACAGCAAGTGTATGGACTAAGTTTCAGATCGATCGGATGAGGGGAAATGACATTTAGATCACCCTGTGACTGCGCGTGACTATGCGTGACTACCCCAAAAATAATCTTTAGTCACAACAAGAGGGGGAATGGTGTCCACCCACGACAGACAGAGAGTATGAGTTAAAAGAAAGAGTTTAATAAAATTATGTGAGTCCGATCATAGGGGAGACCTAGTAATTAAAGATTTTTTATGACACTTTTTTAGAATCAAACAGAAAGCATCATCTACGAGTATGTATCACTTATAGCCAACAACTGCAGGGGCTCTGCTAATATAAAAATATTTATTATTACTAGCAGATTCCAGCGCTCGAAATTCGAGTGCAATTTCTAGGCAACATTATTTTTCAACTTAGCCAATTCACAAACCAATACTTTTATGCTTTATTATTATTGTGAATGAAGATACTCATTAACAAACACATTAACAAATTAAATAAAACACACATAGCATATGTATAATTTTATGTATGTGTTAGTAGCAACTTTAAATGCAATTTGCTCAAAATAAAGGAAGAGATTTAAAAATCTGTACATCTTCGAAACGGCTAAAAAGAAATGCCTTTCAAATAATATATGTTTGGTCAAAATCGGGATAAAACGGTAGAACAAAACATCGGTCACAAAAATCGCCTAGCCTATTAATATTATAGATTTATTATTTCAACGGGTTAATTTTAAATTTTTCGAAACGTTTTATCTCCAAACACTTCCTAATCTTTTCACCAATACAATCATACCTCACACCGATTTTGTCTCACTCTGTTTTTCTGATTGTATTGTGAAATAGATTTTTAACCCCCTGAGTGTATAGATGTTTACACATCAAAAAGTTTATTTTAAATGAATAGCTCACAATCATTAACTCTTTAATTCAATTCATTACTTTCAAAATGCATCAATTTGAATATAAGCATATCGGATGACTTTCAATGGATTCTTAAATGCGAATAATTTGCAAAATATAAAATTTTTCCTGCGACACATAGTCAATATTTTTGTTTATTTTTTTTTTGTGCAAATTTCCACAGAAATTGGAAAAATCAAAGTCGGTTTGACTAGGAACCTAAATATTAAGACGGAAATCGAAATACATGTGGTAAACTACAGTTTCACTTGCTGGAAATTTTAGTCATTGTTAACACCAGGTGATATTGAAGACAAATCATATTAAGGAAACATTATAATGATTTGAGCGCCCGTTTTAGCGAAGTCTTTTTTTTGTTTTTAAAAAGGACTAAAATGATCTATTAATATGGTAGATAGAGGGCAAAATACTGTACAAAAAAAAAAATTTCAGTGAAATTTCATAGTGGATGTTGAAACACAAAAATTGTGAAAAGGCATGTTCTTACTGTTTTATCGTATTTTATATAGTCTTATTATAGTCTCATACAGTACCCTATTTATTCGTCCAATACAGGAATTGTTCATCAAAGCACAGTGTAATTTTTTTTTGATGCTTCCCCAATTTTACGAAGCGATTTCTGTGCAATTTTTCCGTACTTTTGGCATAATCTATTAATTAACTAGCAAAAGTGTTGAATACAAGAGAACAGCGACCGTAAACTGGCTGTGGCTGTGGCTGTGGCTGTGGCTGAGACTTTAAACTATTTTTAACTTTATATAAATAAAACTGAGTTTTTAAAAGAAAAATATTAACAAGAGAAAAAAAAATAAACATAAAGTGTTAGTGTTAAATGCTTTACTTGAATGAATTTTAACAGAAATTATGGTGTTTTAAAGGTTGAGTGAAAGTTTATATAAAAAATAAAAATTTTTCACAATTAATAAAAAAAAGAAAAATTTTTACAACATACGAAAAGAAAAAACGAAACAAAAAAAAATAAAATATAAAAAAAATAAAAAAAAGATAAAAACTTGTTTGGAAATTGTTTTTAATGGAGGGTACCTGTGGTTAGGTTTATTTCGGTCGCCCTCTGCCTGTGACCCAACACGCGGAACTGCAGTAGTTCGACCTCACTGCTCATGCCAACACTACTCAGTCCATCTCTCCAGAAGTAACGGATATCTCGCATCGTATAACCGACTTTTTAAATGTCAAATGATTTTTGTCAATTGTTTTGTTTCAAACGATATGATTGATTTGTTAGACAGTTTGAGATTGAGATTGAGTGATTGATTGATTGATTGTTCGATGAATTGATTGATTTGTTTTGATTTGATTTGATTTCATAGGATACGTTAACACACACATACAAAAAAAATATACATTTTAAAAAGTATAACAATATAATAATGACATTTAATCCCGTCATTTGGTCCAAGAAATTTTAAAGTTAATAACTCGCCAACTAGGATGTCTTCAAAGACCTTAAGCAATTTAGTTTTTTCACTTTTTTTAGGCATTTTTATTGTTAGATAAATTTTTTATGCTTTGTTTTTTTTAATTTATTTTTCGTTTTGAGATTTCTATCAAATTGAATTAAAAATTGCATAACAGTTTAAAAAGAACTTCATGAGTCTCGCATATTTGCTCAATTGCACAAATGTTAATTTTAAGCGTTTTCATGAGTACCCTTAATATATTTAGAAAGTGTTAGTTGTAAAATTAACTGAAAAAATATGAGATTATATAAAAAAAAATGTTTAACCCTTTAACCTTTTAACACTTCATTTTTGTACTAAAATTCAACTAAAAAAGCAAATGTATTTCAAACCCTTCATAACTTTTTTTATTATCGGTTGATTTTTACCGTTTATAGCAAAAGTTAAAGGCTAAAGTCCCACCTACGACCGCCTTCTCGGGAAATGGTCCACACTGTTACATACGAATTTGCTCTAAGAATGTACTTTATGGGAGCCGACAGAATTTTTATTTAAAATATTTGTTTAATATATAACAAAATACTAGTTAAAATTTAACATACTGTTTGAGGTTACTAATTGACACAGAAAAAACATGTAGATTTATTATAGTTCATATCGGATGCGATTATTATATAAAGGCTAAATAGAGGTTCAAAAACATTATATCGTGAGTAGTGGAACTAGGTGTTCTTGCTAATCAAATAAGGAAATATTAACGTACTTTTGTGCCAATATTATCATCCCCATTTTAATAGTGTAGCTTTTTTTAAAATTCACGCATAGTCAACAGTCAATTTGGCTGCTTACTCTAATGGTTCGAAAGAAATGATGAGAACAATGTGATGAACAATGAAGCTAATCATCAGATCATAAAATGATCAACTCAAGTGTGCGTGAGAATTTTATTGCAACACAATACACCACGCACGAGCAATAAATTTTCAATTGAATTTGCAGCACAAAGGAAAATGTACCATAAATACGAAGTTAGAAGGGTGGAAGTATGTTTATATAAAAACAGAAGGGTATGTTAAACTTTTTAAGTTTATTTTCATTTGTTGTAGTAATTCTATCAGATTTTCAATATTTTGTAATTGCTTAAAATTGGATTAAAGGATTATAATGTTAATATGGTGATGACAAATATCTATATCTATCTACAATTTAATTTCTTTAGCTGAATCTTAATTATGCGAAATCTATGAATATAGTTGTTTTTTGCATTTATTTTCATCGTCAAAGTCATTATATCGTTATTATCAAACATCATTGACAACAATGATTTATGATAAAATTGTGTGTACAATTTTCGACCAAAACACGCACCAGTCAGTAGAAGAAGTATGAGTAATAAAATAGAATAATAACAATAATGAAATGTTTGATTATTAGGAGGGATGATAATGATGACGACGTTGACTTTTGTTGCTTTTGTTGCTGTTTGTCCTTATTGGAATAAATATAAAAAGTTAAGTGAACTGCGAAAAGGGCCATGAATGAAAATATTTACACTAAAAATGTTCACATAGTACATTAATACTGAACCGACTACTGAATATGGTGTATGAAATGTTGTACGACCACCAGTCAAGCCATTACATTAACTTATTCATATACAGACGTCTATGTAGCATTTTTACTACAGCTCACTGTTGTATGTTCGCATGTTAGGACATTAGTGTAGCCCAGTCACCCTTGTAAACTTGGTTTAACTTTTATGGCCAAAATGTGAGAAAATTTGATTTACAAATAAGTGTATTTGTAGACAAATGTACACATATATGTACATTAGCTTGTCCCGTAAAACGGTTTTTTTTTTTTTTTTTGCAATTTCAAATGATGCGTATTGGCGAGCTTAATACAAGGAAAAATTAAAATGCAGGTCCTTTCAAGTTGTTTTAGTTTTCCACCGTGTTTTAAATTTTGAAAAAGAAATTTTACGAATTAATTTTTTTAATATTGATATTCCTGTCATTTATTTGTTCCGTATTTAAGAGCTGTACGCAGCTTGTTAAGGAATCTTAACAGAAAATTTACATATATTTCTTAAAGAAAAAAAAGCACAAAAGTACCTTTCAGTGCGACGCTAGAAATCAGCTGTTTTCTGTCAATTATTAAGAATTGTGAAATTGAAAACAAATCAATTCTTCGGTTCTGCTTTATTTGGCCTGCTAAACGCTTTTTAAGATCAGTATCAAAATTACCCATCCGCTTCTTGTTTTTTTTTTGCCGAATTTTGTTCGTTTTTTTCCCAGGTTTGCAACTGAAAAATAACTTTTATTTTTTTTAGCATATTACATTTTGTTTATGCTTACCTCTCCTGTCAAAATTCCTTTCAGAAAGAACGAAAACTTTGATATTCCTGCTCAAAGCCTGGGTTGCCTAACTTCATTTACGTCAAAAAAAAAGTAGTAAAAACAATACTACTTTTTTAAAAAGCTGCGGACTATCAACAGAAATTTTTTGACAGAAAAATTCCTTAAGCATTTCTGAAGCGTTTTTTTATATGAAGTTTTTGATTCCTTAGCAAGCTGCGTACAGGCCTTTATCTCGTTAATACACTTCGTTTAAGGGTATTACTACAAAAATCTTTACGACGAGACACGCTAATGTACATACACATTTGAGTTTTGTTTTGTACGAAGTCATGCTTGTTGACACATATGAATATATTTCTGATATAGGAATAATGTTTATATAACATCAAATTGAATGCATAAACAATTAATATTAATATAATGTAGTATTCATAATGAAAGGTCACATATTTTGTTTAAATTCATGAGAAAAGTTTAGGTTGAAAAGCTAATTCGTACGAAGTTAGCCTCTGAACATATTCATTATACCCTAACCACTATGTGTGCTGCTGTTTGTAACTACCAAAAATATTTGACCTAGACCCATCTTTTATTATACCGATCGACTCAGAATCACTTTCTGAGTCGATTTTGCGATGTCCGTCCGTCCGTCTGTGTGTCCATGTAAAGCTTGTAATCAAACTACAGGTCGCAAATATGAATGTATTTTGATGAAATTTTGTATATGAGCTTTTATCGGCCATGGGATGAACGCTATTGAAATTGGTTAAAATCGGTCCATGAAATCAACATAAATTGCAATAAGATCCAAACTATAACATAGATCCTAGTCAAATTGGGTTTGTATGTGTTTATTGTATCCGCTAATCAGTAGTCCAAAAAATATCCTTATAGGACAATTCTTAGTCATAGGCCCCATATAGAGCTGCTTCCCGATCTTCGCTTAAATCTATCAAAAAACAAAAATATTGCACAGATTTTTCTTAAATTTGGTTTGTGTATATTTTTTCAAAATATAACTGACTTTGCCAAGTATGGCCAGGATCGGTCCATTTTTCGACCTAGTCCCCATATAAATATAGCACCCGCTATGAACTTTTTCATATCTGCAGCCAAAAAAATTAATAACAATGGCACTCAAATTTGGTTTATTGTTCTTTTCAATATCGAATTAGTTGGACCGAAGAGATAGGGTCTCTAAACCATGGTATAGGTTCTTACTTCTTTTTTTTTAATTATGCAAAAAATAAAATGCTTACTTGATATCCTTACACTTTGACAAATTTCCTCATATTTCTAAAACATATAGAGCAAAAAAAGTAAAGAGAAATATTGAAACCTCCAATTTCATCAAAATTGTCAAGCCCTTATAATCAGACAGACTAGCAGAGGTAAAGTGGGTGATAGCTCACTTTAACGGAAAAGTACTTTCATTGTCACATCTCCTCTAACCAATTTTAAACATTCATAAAAGGTCTTATTTTCACGTTCTCTGGTTTCCAAATATACCATTTCAAGACTCTCTTTGCAAATAAAATCTTTATTTTAACTTATACTCTCTGTCTGTCCGTCTGTCTGTCGTGGGTCAACCCCATTCCCCCTTATCCAATTGATCTGAAACTTGGCCCATGGTCTTGTTGTGAAAAAAGATTAATATCGGAGTAGTCACGCACAGTCACGCATAGTCACGCACAGTCACGGAGTGATCTAAAGGTCATTTCCCCTCATCCAATCCATCTGAAACTTGGTCCATACACTTGCTGTGAAAAAAAGATTAACGTTGACTTAGTCACGCACAGTCACGCATGGTCACGCACTATCACGGAGAGACTTAAAACGGATTTCGCTTCATCCAATCGTTCTGAAACTTGGTCGGTATACTTGCTGTAAAGAAATATTAACTTCGATATAGTCACGCACAGTCACCCGTAGTCACGCATAGTCACGCACAGTCACTGAGTGATTTAAAACACATTTCCACTTGTCTGATCGATCTGAAACTTGGTCGATTGACTTGCTGTGAAAAAAGATTAACATTGACATGGTCACACACAGTCACGCATAGTCACGCACAGTCACGGAGATATTCAAAACTCATATGCATAAGGAAAGAAAGAGTTTAAATAAAACTTTGTTTTTATGGGTTAGATCATTTAATATATCATTTTAAACACGTGCTCAGTTTATGAATTTCGTCAGCAGAGTCAGACGTCAACCGAATTGACTGGACTTTTTTTTCGTATTTTGTAAAATTTGGAACAATGAAATAATTTAAATAATAAATTTCGACTTAATAGTGTTCGGTATACTTTTGGCTTTGAGCTGGTAAGAATATTTTACAATTTGTTTTAATTTTTATACAAACTTTTAGGGGTGGTAAACATGTGTACCAGTAGTCTTGACAGTAGGCCTCTCGGTACTAAAAAAATCATTTACTAATTTTTCTTATGCTAAAAAAATATGAGTCCTGTAGGCATTCGGAAGTTGTTGCAGTATGAAGATGAAAGCGATAGTTTGGAAGAATTTTCAGCTTCTGGTACTTTAGCGGTAATTATGTGCCAAATGACGATAATTTCAGTGTCAAAATAAGGACACCAATGAGGAAGAAACTGTGGAATAAGTTAGTTGTTAGTTAGTTGTTAGTTGTTAGTTAGTTGTTCTTAAAAGATCTATTACCATCCCTCGTAGTTATGAAATATTTGCACATATACACATATCACATATCGCACATATCAAATATTATTGACGGTTTACATATGCTCAAATGAACGCATTGATATATTCTGAAATGTTCAACCTGAGAACTAGAAAATAAAAATAACTCCAACTAATAGTGGTGAAATAGAGCTAATTATTGGATGCATGTTTATTATGTCTAACAATCGTCATCACTGTGTAAAAGATTATTGATCACTTCATAAATCTCTTGGTAATCAATCAATTCACGAAGCAATTACACGAGATCGTGTCCTTTTAATATATCTAGGATATATTCCCCAAGACCAGAAAATCTACCAAATTGTAGTAAAACTTACTATATAGATAAATTGGTGGAATATCTGAAAAAAATTTCTGAAGTGTGGACAAGACAATATTGATGAATCAAATCAAACCAAACCAAATACAAGGGCCGTAGCCAACTAAAGCAATATATTGATAAAAATTAAAATTGTATCAGGAGATGATGGGAGGAGACGATCTGGCAGATCAAATGAGTGGCCTATACGAATTTGATCGCAAACCGAAAAAGTTTTTTTTATCGTTTTATAATGACGGCTGCTGTAAACAATGGACGATCTACAACAATCTTAAGTGAAATAAGATACCTTTCAAGCAATTATTGGTGATATTGGTCGAAGCATTAATTAAGGGTTAAAATCTACAGCTATTCGAAAATCATTAAGACCCGGCCGTATACCTAAACCCATACAATTGCTTCATCTTCCTATTCAAGGCGATACAAACGTCGCGGGGCTGTTCTTCGCCGAACTGACAACGTATCTTCTTTCGAAAAGGGTCACTTCATGATCTTGCAATCAAGGCAAAGTCTTGATTGGTTCTGGACAGTTTCGACCGTCTTTTGTTTTCAGCGGTGATGGTTTTATTCGACTGATTTCTATCTCATAACTTCTTTTGCAGCAAGTGACACTTCTTCCACTTGATATCCAAGTTGTATTCATCTGCAGAGCATAGTACAATTTTCAATCCCTTCTAAAGGGTTTTTCAATAAGAGCGCTACAAAAGTTTTTTTAAATAAAATAAAAACGGTTTTGGATATCAATGAAATTCTTTATTCATGTGAAAGTACGTTCGATGCCATTATGTATGGAAATCGATCTCTTTTGCATGGCAACCACGGGCACGCTTGCAGAAGTCCAGACGCTGAACCCAATTTTCGACGGGTTTCAAGCATAAATCGCCCAAAAGTGCTGCAATTTCACGTTCTATATTCGTACGAAGTTCATCACAGGAAATAATCCAAACGGCGTCAAATCGCTCGACCGAGGTGGCCAATCGGCTGGACCATTTCTTACGATCTCCAAACTTGGTTTCCAATAAATTGAATGTGACATTCGCTGTGTGGCTTGCGGCGCCGTCCTGTTGGAACCACATGTCCTCCAAGTCCATATAATCCAATTGGGGCCGAAAATATTCGGTTATCATTGATCGGTAGCGATTCCCATTCGCAGTAATGAGCCGGTCTTGATCATCACGGAAGAAGTACGGCCCAATGACGCCGTCGGCTCATAAACCGCACCAAACCCTAATTTTTTCGGGATGCAACCATGACTCATGGAGTACGTGTGGATTGCTGTCTAACCAATAACGCATATTTTGTTTATTGACGAAGCCATTCTGCCAGAAATGCGCCTCATCGCTGAAGATGATTTTTCGATGAAAATCCGAATCATTTTCAAGTTGTTGCTCAGCCCAATTCACGAATATACGACGCTTCTGGTAGTCAAGCGGCTTCAGTTCTTGCGTCAATTTGATCTTGTAAGGATGTAGGCCAAGATCTTTTCGCAAAATTCGCCACAACGACGTCACAGAGATGCCCAATGCTTGACAACGACGTGAGAGAGAAACATTTGGGCTTTCTTCAACTGAAGCCCCAGCGGCAGCAATATTCTCGACACTACGGGTACTTCTTTGTCACACTGGCACGGGAACATTTTGTACTGTGTCTGTGGATTCAAATTTTCCCACTAGACGCGCAATTGTTGATCTGCTAGGACGATTATGACGACCATAAATTGGACGTAGCGCTCTTAACGTTGAGGCCACTGACTCCGAATTTCGGTAGTAAATTTTAATAATTTCGACTCGTTGTTGGCTCGTATATCTTTCCATCATGAAATGGCAAACCTTACTGAAGAGAAATGTCAAAAGAGCGGCAAGAAATATGGCGTCGTTTGCTGTCCTTGTCTTTCTACTTTTGTAGCGTCCCTGTTGAAAAACCCTTTACTTCTGCTTTTTAAACTAGAGGTAAATGCCGCGGATGCTATGACAGCGAAATGTTATTAATAAGAAATATTTCCTTACTCAGGGGTGAGTTCTTAATTGATTGTGGATTGTATCTGGTTACTATTTTCTTGACCTCATCCCGTACAGATTTGTGCTGAATGTCATCAATATTTGGTAGTAGGCATTCTTCATTTGAAATAAACAAACAATTAAAATGTTTGTACACCATCTTGTCAAAAACTTTAGATATCTTGATTAGTCAAATTCGTGTCTATTATTAAATCAATACCCACAGATTTTGCAGTATATGCAAATTAGACTGAGATTTCATGCTAGCACAGCTGTTGGAATTGTGACCAAACCTTTTACATTTGTTGCATTTAGTCTTTCCGCTCTCTGTGTTATATCACCACAATTGAAACAGCATTTCTTGTCACTAAACTTGTTTCTGATCTTGTTACTTTTGTGATTCTTGTCGTTTTCTTCAATCTTTTGATTAGTTCGTACTTCAATCTTTGCTTCGATTTGATCATATGTCTGTAACTTTTCTTTAAGCTTTGCTATTGATTTCGATTCATACAAAAAAGCTCAATTATGTGGTGAGCCTTTTATTCAATTGACAATATAACTGATGATAGCGCTCATATAGATTTTTGCCTGAGTAGCAATATCGAGCATCGTATAAATATACTGTCGATACGTTTCAATTGAATCCTTTCTTCGCTCGCATAACACTCGATGTACAGCAGCACTATTAACCGTTGTTTTTAGTGTTTCTTTAAGTCCAGTTGTGAGCTCTTCATATAATTTTGCTTTGCATTCTTGGTCCATAAATAGCTTACCAGTACCCTTTAGCAGTCGCTTCTTATAGATAAATCTTTGAATAATTGTCCATTTTAGCAAGAAAGCATTTTGTTCGAAATCATCAAGCCATTCATCGCGCTGAGGCTTTCTTCACCTAAAAACGTTTGCATTGCTTCATCAACATCGCGAAATGTAACTTGTGGCGAATTTTTTCTAATTACTTGGCTGAATATTTCCTCTATGATTCCCCATGGTTGATGTACTGCTTCTGAATTGCTCAATTTTTGTATTTGTATTTCTCCTAATCGTTGTAATTCTAGCGCAACCCTTTCTTCAGATCTTTTCTCATCTTCTTCCGCTTCTCTTCCTTCTGCTTCAAGTCTTACTTTTTCATGACATATTTGTTGTTCATGACCTTCTCTTCTTCTAGTTTGCAGTCTTGTTTTCATATTCTGTCTCCTTATTTTTTCGTTATTTTTTTTTTACATCTTACATTTTCTTTTTTTTTCTTCTTTCTGCTTCAGCTTTTATTCTTTCTTCTACATGCTTTCTTTTTTCCAATCCTTCCTTTTCAAAAAGTTTGATTCATCTTACCAATGTAGTTCTGTAGCCATCGTCTGGTAATCTGTACTCATAAAATGCATCTTGTAGATCCTTATCTGATGCGTTATTCCATTCCATTTTCGTTACAAGTTTTCCACATATCGGTTTAGAATTTCTTAAATTTTTTTAACTGAGATGAATAAATAATATTAAATATAAACCTAATAATCATTTAGTTCACTCATCATCTGTCATCATTTTACAGACCCCCATACCAACATATTTTTAAAACAGCATGTTTTTAACCTACACTGGGTGTTTGCTGAACGTTCTGCTCTGACTCCGTTCATTTGTTTGTTATTTGCGTTGTTTGCATGTTTTTGTTATTAATTTTTGGTACCGTATGTTTCATTCAATTTAATTTCATTTTAAATTTCATTATATTCACTGTTGTGACAGAATCTCTCGTTTATAGAAATTAAAAACAGCAACAAACAAATTGTATACAAAATGGTGTTTGAAAGATGCACAGTGCTGGTGGCTTTTTATTAACACAAGTGTTAATTTTCATACCCAGACAGAGAAAAAAAGTTAAATGAAAATATATTAAATTTTTCTTGGCAAACATTCAACGAATGCCATATTTTGCGGACTAACGCCTTTCTTATACGACACTGTAAAATTAATTTCAGTTTAATATTTAAGAATACAAATCATATGATGTGAAAGCGACGCCAATATAAATTTAAAGTTAGGCATTAATGATAAGATAGCTGCGGTGTAACCTCTGCAAACAGAAAGTCCAAGAACGATTTATGTTAAGAGAATTATAGAAATTAAGATTAATTTATTAAAAATATCTCGATTTAAAACAGAAAATCTACGAAAAGTAATTTCTGCTTGATGAGTACTTCATTTTGCCGTTCTGTATAAAGCTTTGTTTTAACAAACATTCCGACTGAATTAAAATGATGGGACGTTCATAATTTCGCGATTAGACTAGAGCAAAAGTAATATTATAGTCTTAAAATAAAACAAATTTGAATATTCAACGTTGTTATCCATATCGTCCACACGAAGTCTTTCTGGACGGACTATACGATATCCTGTAACATGAGTTTAGAGAAGGGGTCTTATTTGCAACTGATTGAATGGCCAATCCTGACCATATTTGATAAAGTCAATTATTTTTGCAAAAGCATATACAATACAAATTTGAGAAAAATCTGTGCAATATTTTTACTTTTGATACATTTAAGTGAAGATCCGGAAGCAGCTTTATATATGGCTATTACTAATTGTCCAACAGGGCGTAATTTTAGACTACTGATTCATGGGCGAAATAAGCACACACAAACCAAATTTTATCGATGTCATTGGGGCCATTTGTATGGGAATTAGGCCTGAACAAGAACCGATTTTAGCGTTCGTCCTTAAGCCGATAAAAGCTTCTATACCAAATTTCATCAAAATACCGACAGACGGACGGAGAGACGCTAAGTCAACTCAGAAATTGATTCTGACTCGATCGGTTTAACAAAAGGTGGCTATAGGTTAAACATTTTTGGTAGTTACAAACATCAGCACAAACTCATTATACCCTAACCAGAGAGTGGTATTGGCTATAAAAAGAGCAGAAAAACTGAGCAGATATATATACACAGCTTGCGAAGTCTTTGACCAAGAATAGTGTCATGCTTGATATATCACCATCTAGTTCCCGCTAAAAGAAAGACAGGACTACTTAAAAAATAATGCCTATTATATGGGATCAAGCTAGGTGGGCAGATTTCGATGCAAAAATCAGGAAATTTTTAAAATTGATTAGATCTGGAAAAATTGGGCCGAAATAACTAGAAACGCTTTTGGTGCATAATATCGTCAACTACCCTTTATCCAAAAACGCTCGTGGTTGAGACCACTTACCTGTGACACAGATGACATTTATTGCCATGATTATTAGAGTATTTCTTTAAAATCATTTAGATCGACTTTTGCAAATCTTAAAGCGGAATATGAGTTTTCATCTTCCAAAAGATTTTTGAGAATTTTTCAAATTTTTTTGATGTCACTGAAATCGATTTTATCCGAAAAATTAGTTTATGAAACAAACAGATTTCTTACTTTTGTTCTCTGCTGATATATTTTCATAAAATCAAATAAATCCCATCTGAAGAGAACCAGCGATAAGAATTATTAGCTTAACGGAAATTTAGATGACCTTAGAATTAAAAATAAAATATTACCGAAGTTCAAACCTAATAACTCGAGATATAGTTGTGTATGAAATTAAATCAGTTAGATGGAAATTCAAAATATCTTTCATTTGAAATCAGTATTATATTTCATTCCATTCTCTCTAAACATGATATATTCACCATATTATGCAAATTTCATGATTTGGTTCAAATCAAATATATTTCGAAGACCTACATTGCTAGAATATTTTGAATAACGAACTTTTTACTATCGAACCAGTGGGAATTTTACTTATTTTTCGAAAAACTTATGAAACTTTTTTAGTTAAATTTTTTTGTTTGCAATGCAAAAAACGGATTATGACAACTATAAGTGCCAGAAAAAGTATTCGTACATTTACAATAAGGGGAATCCCTCGTTTTGGACATCCCTCCAAACTAAATGAGCTGCATTAAAACAGAATCACCGAACACTGCTTCCCAAATTGGTTCTCAAATCAAAGAATCTTTCGCCTCTTAAACACAATATTATAACCAAAGTTGGGTACGGCTACCACTCCAGGCAAATTAAAAAAAAAAGCTATTTTTTTTAAAAAAGGTACTTTGAAAAAAGTGTAATTTTTAAAAAGGGTTACGTAAAAAAGGTACCTTTTTATAAAAGAAGGGTACTTTTCTAAAGAAAGGGTTAAACAAAATTGTATTTGTCGATTTTCCGACCTTTCTAGAGAATATTTATATGAAGTATTGCGCTTTTTTTTAATTCAATTAATTTTCGGGTGGGTTTGAATCCGGTTCGAAGGACCAAAAAAATGATTAGCTTCGGGCGCAAATAATTCACTTAGATAATTAAGGGGGGGAAAAGAACACCAAGTAGTTATTAATAAGAATTCACACTTTTATTGTTTTATTCGGTATTTTTATCTTTTAACTCCACTGCTATGACACTACTAAGAAAAACGAACTTGGTTGATTATAAATAAAGCAAACGAGTATAGATCGATACATACGATATTATAAAAATGAATATTCCACTACAGTGGATTTAGGTAAATAAGGATGCTTATTTATAAAATATAAAATATAGTTAGATAATGTTCTGCACCCAAACAGTGTTTTTTGAAAGAGAAACTTTTTAAAAAGGTTACTTTTTTAAAATGGGGCACTTTTTTAAAACAAGGGCATTTTTTTTAAAGGCTACCTTTTTAAAAAGAGGGAGTTATTTACAAATATAGAGATTTAAAAAAGGCCATTTTTAAAACCAGGTACTTTTTACGAAAAATTTTTAAGAAATTGTATTAAAAAAAGGATACATTTTTGTAAAAAGAGGTTACTTTTTTTAAAAATGGTACATTGGAAAAACGGATACTTTTTAAAAAAGGGTACTTCCATTCGTGACCCATCTTTTATTATACCGATCGATGCAGAATCACTTTCTGAGTCGATTTAATGATGTCCGTCCGTCCGTCTGTGTGTCCATGTAAACAGTGTAATCAAACTACGGGTCGCAGATATGAATATATTTTGATAAAACTAAGTGTTTAAGCTTCTATCGGCCATAGGATGAACCTATTGTAATTGTTGAATATCGGTTCATGTTTAGACCTAGTGCCCGTACAAATGACCCCTATTAAATCGACTAAAATTGCTATAATTTTCATATTATCATATAGATCTCGGTCTAATTGGGTTTGACTATGTTTATTACATCCATATATCAGAAGTCCAAAAATAAAACCTATGGTACAATTCTTAGTCATAGCCCCCATATGAAGCTGATTAAGGTGCTATTACATGATGTGTTTTTTACATATGTACTGTCAAATTTTCCCACAACAAAAGTTGTACACATCGTGTGATACATACATTGTTTATGTACAATACATGAGGAAAGTCACATGTACATTTTTCAATTAGAACAGGTTCTATTTTTGCATTACAAACATATGAAAATACAACACTGCTTGTGGCGAAAGAAAAACAGAGTAAATTATAAAGATTAATATTGAAAGAAAAATAAATTGTTTAAGATTAATTAACAATTAAAAAATATATAACTTTTTTTAACAATAAATTTTTGTAAATTCACAAATTAAATCAGCTGTTGTTTACATTTAGAGGTTATGTCATAAATAAACCGGTTTCGTAGTTTATTTTTGGAGTGCATTTGTTCATCAGTCTTGAAAAAAAAGGAATTTGGGCCCCAAATTTATATTTCGAATTGTAATAAAAAATTAACTTGTTCCCAAAAACCATAAAAATTGGGGCATTTGTTCATCAAATAATAAAAGGATGAAGTTTCATCAACACTGTGTGAGTGCTTAAAGTATTGTCAGGGCAACTTTTGTAGACATATATGGTTGGTTGGTTTATGGGGAAGTTCGCCGTCGGTGAAATCCGCAAATAAAGTCAAGTGTGTGTGTGTCCAGTGTCCTAAATATAATATAACGCAGGGCTTCATACTCACAGAAGGGAAGATAAACTGACTCCTCTTCTCAAGGTGTTCCGTATCTGCAGCAGTGATTGTTGTACTGAAGTTCGAGCCTTCCTGCTTGTTTACCAATGACCCGTCAACACGGCCGTCAGCTTTGACTCCTACTGAGGACAGATTTAGTCCATCTTAAGTTATAGTCCCGCCACGTCTTCCTTCCAGTTCTGTATGTGCCAATATTTTCCCATATATTTTTCCCTGCTCGTAGGAAGTTTACGTATTTTCATCTTTTAATGGTTCCAAGTGGTGCTGCGACTGACACCTCAGAAGAAGCATAAAGAGCAGAATCTGCCCGTTCATTACCGTTCATCCCTATAACATACTGGAGTAATTATATACTAGCAGAGCCCAGACCTCGGAATTCGAGTGCAAAATCTAGGAAATTTCATCTTCTCATTCCTAAAGAATTTTATAAGAGCCTAAAGGTATGTCAATTAATTTGAACCCATTCACAATTCAACACAAATTTAAGAAACATACACACAGTATTGTATAGTTTGTTATTTGAAGCTTAAATATACATGTATAATATATAAATGAATTTTACTCAAAAAAATGTACCAGATGGTGCACTTCTCTAAATACGGTAAACATTTGCAAAGAAATACCTTTCAAATGGTATATTAATTAGCAAAATCGCTTGGTAATTGAAGGAGTAGGATATGTCACAAAAAATCGCCTTGCCTGTTAATATTATAGATTAGCCTACGTATATTAAGAGTTTAGCTTTTTATTTTAACTCCTTCCGTTCAATCTGTCTTAAAATATAAACTAGTTTTTCCTCTGTAAATGATTTATGCTCCAACTACAATAACTCGTAAAACTAACAAAATACGTTTGAAAAGACCTAATAGGATATCCTTAGTAAAGCTGTGTGTAGTGACTAGTATTTCGCTTTTGTTTCGAATTTCTTTATTTATGTACTAAATTACATATATACTCGTATGTTTGTATATACCTGCAGTTAGTTAGTAGACATGTTCAAGTACCCAATGTATCACAGTGTATTTGAAAAAAGTATTTAAACATTACATTGGAAAACTCATAAATAAGAATATTTTGGCACGCTGACCCCAAACGGAAACGGAATCTAGCCGGAGGTAACGGTGTCGAATCGTCTCCGGCTGAGAAGCCACAAACGTAAGCTTTGTTGGCATATGTATATGTATGCGTCGTTATGTAATTGAACTTGTAGTGACGACAAAACTAAAAACTGTTAAAAACTGTCTCTAGCTTTTTATTTTCGTTTTTCTGCTGACCATTCGATAAATTTTTCGTGCAATTAAATTGTCAATAGAATTTATGTGTACATCTGCAAAAGAGGGGGAAATAAAAAATTGCTTTCAATAAGCCTCGACATGACAATATCCATATTTCAAATATTTATTTTTCACAAATCTCAAGAGTCACTTATTATATTGCAACATGCAACATATTGTGCCTGTCATGGAGAAATTTAAAATGAGATGTTAATAAAGTCATGAAAACTACTAAGAGCTTATCTCATGGGATCGTCGTGGGAAGCTGTTCTCATAAGTCGAGGGGTGGTAGCAAATTCACTTATTGTCAGACAGATAGACAGACAGATAGTTACATAGTAACCGCAGTAATTTATAGTTTCTGTAACCAGAAGTTACGGAAAAGCACGTGAACTCAACTGGTGCTTTTGCTTGGTGCGACGTTAACGATGGCTGGTAGCACGCATTCTAATGTTCCTGAATTGCACTAACGTTAATTGTTTGTTTGTTTGTTTTCGTTGCTACCATTTAAGTGCTGGGGTGGGTTTGACTTTGAGGTCTTATCACACACTCGTCAACAAAGTCTATCTTTGAGAATTTTTCGTTATCTATGTATATGTGAACGTCTATGTATATTATTGAATTAAAATAATTTTGTTTTAAAAAAAGGTACCAAAAGCAAGCAAGCACTATCGTGTTTTGTTGACATTTTTCAGTTGATTGCTGTTAACCGACGGTAATTGGAGAAGTCAAGAGTTAACCCTCTTTTAACGTTGTTCATAGTTTATTCGAGGTTCATGTTGTTTGTTGTAGTTATACGTACATATCAATTGCACAATTATGAGTTGCATTGTTTGTTATGTTCTTTTTTATGAGTTACTTATTGTTAAGGCCAAACACAGACAATCACAATATGTTAAAGGTCCTTTAAAGATTTTTGTTATTATTGTGTGTTATTTGTTAGGGGTATAAATATTATGGTGCAAGATTCATTAATTTTTTTATGTGGCGTGGGAATATTTTTCTAGTTTTCATTATTCTGTGCCGGTAAGGTGAGCAAGTATTTGATATAAAAAATAATATAATTTAGTTTTTAATTAAATTTTTATTAAAGTTGAAACGGAGGTGGCTCTGTCCTATTTATACCCTATACCACTATGTGGTTTGGGTATAATGACTTTGTGCTGCTGTTTGTAACAACCAAAAATATTTGATCCAGACCCATCTTTAATTATACCGATCGAATCAGAATCACTTTTTGAGTTGATTTAACAATGTTCGTCCGTCCGTCCGTCCGTCTGTGTGTCCATGTAAACCTTGTAATCAAGCTGCAGGTCGCAAATATGAATATATTTTGACGAAATTTGGTATATAAGCATTTATCGGTCATGGGATGAACGCTGTTGAAATTGGTGAAATTCGGTCCATGTTCAGACCTAGCCCCCATACAAATTACCCCTATGAAATCGACATAAATTGCCATAAGATCTAAATTGTCATATAGATCTTACTCAAATTGGGTTTGTATGCGTTCATTACATCCATTAATGAGTAGTCCAAAAATGATCCCTTTGGTCCCATATAGAGCTGCTTCCCGATATTAACTTAAATCTATTAAAAAACAAAAATATTGCACTGATTCTTCTCAAATTTTGTTTGTATATTTTTTTGCAAAATACAATAGACGTTGCCAACCATGGTCAGGATCGGTACATTTTTGGACCTAGTCCCCATATAGATATAGCATCCGATATGAACTTTTTCATATTTGCAGCCAAAAAATTAATAAAAATCGACTCAAATTTGGTTTTTGCTTATTTTCTATGTCCAGTTAGTTGGGCCTAAGAGATAGGGGTTTCAAACGCATGGTATAGGGTATCATATAGTCGGTCTAGACCGACTATAATTTTCTTACTTGTTTTAATTTCGAAATATATTTAAAGTGCCACCAATAATACATAAAATAAATAATTCTATGTAAAATTTCTTATTGGGGAGATTCTTATATGAAAATGTATGAAGAATATATAATCCATAATATTATTAGGCTTGGCGATTTCCTGTGACTTATGTTTTGTTCTACCGCTTTATCCCGATTTTGACCAAACGTATATTATTTGAAAGGTATTTCTTTTTGGCCGATATGCAGATTTACAGATTTTTAAATTTTTTCCTTAATTTGGAGTAAATTGCATTTGAAGTTGCTACTAACACATACAAAAAATTATACAATGCTATGTGTGTGTTTATTAAATTTGCTAATGTGTTTGTAACAAAAATGAGTTTGTTTTTTGTGTTGATTTGTGAATTGGCTATAATTGATTAGCATACTTTTAGGGTCCTTAGTTAATGAAAAAATAAAATTTCCTAGAATTTGCGCTCCAATTTCGAGGGCTAGAATCTGCTAGTATTTTTTAATACGAGCTACTTGATTAACAAATGAGCTACTCATACCGAATGGCTTAACTGTTTTAAATATTTTCATTTTATGTCGATTAGTAGTCCATCCAATGTCAAATTTAAGCTTAGTAGTTCCTCTAAGCTTCAATATTTAAGGAAGTATTTTCTTTATATAAACAAATCTATTACAATTTTTTGTTAAGTCAGCTGCTCGAGCTGGTCGAGTAGTTAACGAGCTACTCTAGCTCAACGAGTAGCTCGAATAGTAAATATTAACACTTATCATGTTTGAAAGCATGTAAATAGATAAATATAAATATTTAGTGTAACAAATGTATACTTTTTGGAATCGTAAAAGTACCAAGAATATCATCCTTAAATTTCATTTGTATCAGATTGTCATACTGGCGTGGGCAAACTACTACCCCAAAAATCTCGACGCCTATCCATACAAATGTATGAAAATATTCTCTTCATAGATGTTCATTTAAAAAACAAAAATTCCCTAAATACATGGTATGATTTTATATATTTTGAAGTCAGTTATACTGATAGACTACCCTCCTGAAATATTAAAGCATTCTGATAAAAACTATGGAGTGGGCTAATTACTACTCGAAAAGGATCATCCACTTTCCACTCAAATGTATGCAAATATGATCGTCGTATATGTTTGATGTCTGTTTACAAAAAATTTTACAGGAACACTTGGAAAAAGCTCTTAGTATTTTAATCTGAATATATGTTTTCAAAATTTCAAAGCAGTACGAAAAAAATTTTGGCGTGTGTGAACAACTACTCGAAACAGATCGGAAATTTTGCAAAAAGTGTAAAAAAAAAATAATTTTTTCACTGTCAGTAATTAACTATATTCATAGATTGATTACTCATAAAAAATGTTAAACCATTCCGAACAAAATTGTGGCGTCGGTGTGTCACTACTCGACTGATATTGTTCACTTGCTAGACAAATGTATGCAAATTTGCTATTTGAAGTTTGATGATATTTTCCAGAAAATTTTCGACAATGACGTAACAAAAAATTGTAGTCGGTAGAGCTGCGTATATAAAGAGAACACTTCCTTCAAAACATTCAGCCAAAAATTTTAGCTTCAAGAAGCTACTATTCGACAAAAAACAAAAACTAAACCGTAATTGATCTTATTCACAGATTACTCATGTCAAAAATTAAGTCATTCCTATTAAAATTGTGCTCTGGGCGTACAACTACTCAAATATTATCAGTCACTTTCTATACAAATGTGTGAAAATTTGCTTTTATTTCAAGTTTGATGTATCTTTGAAAAAAATTTACATCGCGACTTGCTAAAATTTTTTTACTATTTGGAGTTATAAATATATCGATATAATCTTCTTAAAATTTCCAAGTATTCCAACAATAATTGTGCTGTTGGCCAACTACTACTCGAATAATCTAACCCATAAAAACAAAGTTTTTATTAAAACTCTTTCTTTCCTTATGCATATGAGTTTTGAATATCTCCGTGACTGTGCGTGACTGTGTGTGACTATATCAAAATTAATCTTTTTTCATAGCAAGTCTATCGACCAAGTTTCAGATCGATCGGATAACGGGAAATGGGTTTGAAATTACTCCGTGACTGTGCGTGACTATGCGTGACTGTGCGTGACTATGTCGAAGTTGATCTTTCTTTACAGCAAGTGTATGTACCAAGTTTAAGATCGATCGTATGAGGGGAAATAACATTTAGATCTCTCCGTGACTGTGTATAACCATGCGTGACTGTGCGTGACTACCCCAAAATTAATCTGTGGTCACAACAAGACTATGGGCCAAGTTTCAGATCAATTGGATAAGGGGGAATGGAGTTGCCCCACGACAGACAGAGAAATTGAGTTAAAAGAAAGAGTTTAAACACTCGATATAAATACGGTGGTATCCCGTTTTACCGAACGATATAATGTCAGGCCTGTTCTTTAAATCGAAAAATTCGTTAAAACGAGTACAATGTATTTGCAGCTTTCTTTTTTTAACTCACTAGTTTTTATTTAATTATTATTTTTTCATATTTTTTCTAACAACAAAAATGGAACAAAAATTTATTTAAAAAACCCAAAAAAGAAATAACAATTCACTTTACAAAGTGTAAATAAAAAAATTGAAAATATTGTAATATTATCAAAAACAATTTTAGATAGTTGTGAGGTAGTTATATAACAATCTCACAGTTTTAATGACTGCTCTGAGAGAACCAATATTTTTGAAGCCTCTATATTGTTTTGTTGTGTCTTTTAATACACTCTTAATGGAATGTAATTTCCTTCGTCTTCATCTCTTTCATCACCTTCATCATTCTCTACATCATTTTCTTCTAAACTGATCGCATAAGCGTGGTCGATTCATTCATTTAGATCGTTTAGAGTTATGCATTCTGTAACTGTAACTGTTACATATGGGAAAATTTTATGGACTAATTAAGTCTATATCCAATTGAAACTAGATCTACATTAGTCTGTTACAATGGAACATCATCATCTTTATCAAAATGTGGTTGGCTTGGAATAAAAATTTTGCAAGTGAGGTTTCTGTAACAGCTTGAAATTCTAGAGCTATCACAACTTCTTAAAAATATGATTATGTCCTTCTGTCATAAGGATATAAATTTTGACAAGAGGCTATTTTTGTATTAATGGTGTAACATTTGGTGCCATATATAGAGTCCATATTTTGCCAGCACTTGTTTCTGCTGGCGGTCGGCAAAGAGCGTTGCTCAAAATCAGAACAGAATTCTGGGGTAAATTGTTGCTTTTTAAAAATGATTCTAACTGCAAAATTTATAAAAAGTTAATCTTAATATTAAACGACGCTTTTTAAATGTAACATGCATCAGGAGCAAACTCGTCGAAACCCCAATTTTTAAAAATCTATGCAGGAATGAGTGTACTCTATATCGACGATTTTTCGATTTCCCTATCATAAGGGGTTTAGTTTTTTTTTTATTCGCTAGCATTTGCACACAAAAGTATACATGGTACAGTCTCTTCACCGGAATCATTTTCAATAGGAACCCTGTTTCATCAGCGCTGAATATAGCAACTTTGCATAAATTATGCTGATCAATCAATTAATAAAATTCTTCACTAACTCTGCATGATGAGAGAGTATTTCACCGCTTTCTTTCTTTAGTCGAATTCCATATCATTTTTTAAAACGAGAAAACCAACCATGGCTTGCGTTAAATTGGCCACCATAAAATTATTTATGTAATTCGGTACCTTTTATCTTTAAAATAGGCCCAGTAATTGGGACATTTTTTTTTTCCATCTGGAACCATTTAAAGAATCTTGATTCCATTTTTGGAAACTCACCCTTTTTCATAGCGTGACTATTTTTCGACTCAAAAATTTTTTTTTTTTTCATATTTTTTAAAGAGATTTCGCTTTTCATATTTATTGAATAACGCCTGTAAACATTCATTCTTTGCACAATCTTTTAAGATTTACAATTTTTCTCTAAATGAAAGTTTTTTTTCTAGTTGACTTCACTCATCAACTCACATAGAAAAAAAAAATGATGAAAACAAAAGTCAAAGAAAAAGCATTTTTTAAAAATCACTTGTTTTGTGACTTATGTATTTTTTCTTTTGTTTGCATTTAAGGAATTTTAAAAATTAAAATAGAACAGATATTTTAACAGATTTTTTTTTTCTTGTTTTGCAAATACAGGAATAATACTGTCCTAAATAATTGAGCAAATAAACTCTTCGCCCTTTGTTTAGTTTCTCTTATTTTTACTTATTTTAAGCTAATTTTTCTGTATTACTCGTTATATCGAGCACTAAATCATGATTTCATTCGTATTATAAGGTACTCAATGTAAAATATTAGGCTGTTCGTTAAATCGCGAATTCGTTAAATCGAGTATTCGTTAAACCGGGAAACCGCTGTATATGAAAAAATTCACTTCATGCAAGTTTGACATCGATTTACAAAAAATATTTAAGGTACACATGGCACAACTTTGTGTCTTTTAAAGTTGGAAATATGAGTATATTACGTACACCAATTTCAAAGTATTCTGGCTAAAATTGTGGCTCGGACGAACTACTAATCAAAAAAGATCTGACTCTTCCCATACAAAAGTGTAAAAATTTTACTCTTATTTCATGTTTGAGATAATTTAACAGAAAATTTTTCATTATGACTTAACAAAGAGTGATATTTTTTTAGAGCTGAAAATGTAAGGAGAGTATTTTATCAAACATGGTCAGGATCGGTCCATTTTTGGGCCTAGTACCCATATAGATATAGCATCCGATATGAACTTTTTCATATATGCAGCCGAAAAAATTAATAAAAATCCCACTCAAATTTGGTGTATGCTTATTTTCTATATCCAGTTAGTTGGGCCTGAGAGATAGGGTCTCTAACGCATGGTATAGGGTATCGTATAGTCGGTCTAGACCGACTATAATTTTCTTACTTGTTATTATTAAAATTAAAAGCTGAAAAGAAAAATTCTAACAGATACAAAAGAATGCCGCTTTAACGGCCAAAGTAAAATTGAAAATTGCAAAAAAAAAATTACATCGAACTCAGAACTCACTTTTGTTGCTGGTATATTGCTTATTTATACATTTTTGTGGAAAGCAAAAACAACAACATAAAACTAATATTGAACAGAGATAATCTTCGACAAAAAGTTAACATTTTCGTTCTGCATTATGGCAGACCGTGAATTCACATTCACATATCTACAGCTTACAAAGCTATTTTTCTAACGCAATCATTGAATGATTTGTTTTTATAAGGCACAACCAAAAAAAAAAAAAAATACAATAACGCCAACAGGCTAATATCGTTGTTCTTTTTAGTTATTGTTGTTGCTACAATGTGCACTCTTCAAATACATACAAAAAGCCAAGTTAGCATGCGTTATTCATATTGATATACGTTGTATGTATGCATGTTTGATTTAATATTAGTTCTTAGATTTCGTTTTGATTTGACACCAACCATGTTGGTGTAGTAAAACAACAACTAGGAATATATGTATATATTGATACACAAATACATTCGCACGTGTTCTTTAATGACGTATGAATGGCGTAACATGCGATTGGCACGTGTCGTTATAGTGAGTTGTTTTGTTTTGCTTCCGTTTTCTTTGCTTAAGGTTTCATGATACAAAGATCATAACTGAGATGTCTTGTATGTATGTAATGCTTACAGAGATACAAAAGCGTTCGTTATGGATCTTTTCAATTTCAATCGTGCAACAATAATTTTTTCAAAAAAGTAGCAAATTTCAACATTATGAATAACAAATTATGTTGTTCGAAATTAGCCAGTCTGTTCAATATTTGTTGTTAGAATATTTCCACGATCTATAGGAGAAATTATGAAATGAGCGTGAAAATGTGATCTGAAATCAAGTCTTCTGTAAGCAATTTGGTTAATGAAAGTCATAGTGTGTCAAAAAACTAATTAGAATTAAAACAATTAAATCATGTCATTTGTCTCACGCCGGAAGGGGGAATCGTTTATGTATACTTACGGTCATGTATACTTATTCCGGCATGAAGCCCTCAATATTTTTATACCCTCCACACCACTGTGCATAGCGTATATATAGGTTTCTCATTCTGTTTGTAACAATAAATAAATATGTTTGCTACTAATAACAAATCAAGTTGATATAACGATATACGCATTTAATAATTCATTTTAAGCTGTTATAATTTAGACTATAGTTTAGAATACTTATTGAAACGATATAATCACGATCTTACAAAACGGAATTAGTACGATAAAAAACACGCCCTTTAATTAATAAAATATAAATAAAATTTGTGTTTCTGTATGAAACTTAAGAAATTCAATTTACTTCGTTAGCAATATACATACTTATTATGTACGTGTACAACTGTATGTATGGACAGAGAGAAAAACATAAAATTGCTTTTTGATGCCATTAGAAATAAATAAATGAACTTTTAAAAGTTCCTTTTAAATAACACTAAGTCATACGACACAAAACAGTAAACTCCACCAAACAATAAAATAACTAGACACCCTCCCCCTCCCTACTGGTGGCCACCCATAGAAACCACCCTCCTATATGAACGAAAGAAAAACAGTTGAAAATAAAATATTGGATATAAAGAAAAAAAAAAAAACTTTAGAGAATTTTCATTAAAGTCATGTTCTGTAAAGTTTAAGGCAAAAACATGTTCCATCATGTATAAGAACAAAATATTTGGGAGAAAATATGACGAAAAAATAACAGCTTTTTGAAATAAGATTTTTCCAAACAGCTTATGTGCAATTTGCTTTTCAACGCCTGTGGCTAAAAAATGTCATGAAAAATACACACTCATATTCCGTTGTTTGACAACTTGAAAGAATGCAACAACACATAAAACACCAACAACACAAACCTACACACGTCTAACTAACTACAATAACAAACATATTTTGTACTGATCTCAAAAACTAATTAAGTTTTCACACCAACTGCTTGCTACTCGTAAGGATTCTTTGACATTCACACAAACCATATGAGGAAAGAGGAGCTACTCTTTACATGCATATACATATACATATGTATTATAAATAACTTTCAGGCGTTGCTTACTCATTTGACTTCTCATACAATCAGAAACACAATCAGCAGGAATTGGTGGCAAGAGTGTTCAACACTTAAGCGTTCCTTCCTCTATCATCAGCCATTAACTAGGCAAGTACTTATGAATTGTTTCTCTACCACCACACACGCCCACACCACATACTGAAAAACTTTAGTACAACACATCTCTGCTACTAAATAGTAAATAGCATGTAAGTAAGTACCTGGGTACACTCCTTGCTGTCGGCAGATATACGCTTCTGCCAGCACGAATACCAGTTGTCATAAAAGCGTTTTGTTAAACACTCATACAATAGGACCTACAACAACTGGCTGCCATTTGGTTTAACTACTATTATATAATGTTTGCCCACTATCAAATACCACATACCCGGTGAAAACGACTATTGTAATCGAGTGGCACATTCCTTCTCTTTATGTTGTTGTTGCTGTTTTTGTTGCTATTTGTAGGGGGTTTTAGTTGTGGAGTTGTATAAACTCCTACTGCTGCATAGAACGACGAAACGGTAATATCCTTGTGTTTGGTGGAAGGAAAAAGGAAGTGGATAATACATCCGTCCTTGTTGCTTCGTGTCACCCACTAAAAAGTCTTATGGAGCAAACGACACGCGTGCTAAAGTTAAATTCATGCTATTCCATATTTAGATGTATAAGTGAACCTCTATGTTCACATCATTGAGTGAGTAACGCTGTGTTTGTGCTAAATAAAAATCATTGTCTCACCCAGTTTCGGTCTGGTGTTGTACTCGTATAGTCTAAGGCAAGTGAAAACTGTTACATCCTCCATGTTGGTTTGAAAACAAAGGAAAAAGCTTAGTATGAAAGAGAAAACTACACGCAAAGAAAAAGAGAGAAGGATGTAGTGTGAGCAAGAGCTTTTTGTTTTTTGTCCTTGTTGGAAAATTGTCAAAGAAACCTAAATAGAAAATATGAAACTTGAAATGTAATAAAACTAGAATTTTGGTTATCGAAAACGTTAGATATAGGAAAATTTGAGACCACATATATAACTTCAATAGTTTTAGATCATTGAAATAATTGATAAATGCATGGGCATTTCCTTTGTTTTGTTTCCATCAAACAAAAATGTTCTATAGTTTCAAAGAAAGTCTTATAATATCACGATTATTGTAAAGGATTCTGATTCTGTTTTCAAATTTTCAACCTGCAAATATTCTAATTTCCATTTTTCTCACACATAGTTCTTTATCGCCTTTTCTAATTGTGATTGAGAAAATTGAAACTGATTTTGAGAAAATGCAAATTAGAAAAATGAAAATTTTATATTGAGAAAGGAACAATTTATATTGGGAAATGCCGAATTGATATTGAAAAAATAAAAATTAAAATTTAGGAACGAAAAACTGGAAATGGAACTTGAGAAAGCCAAATTGATATTAAAGAAATAAAAATTGACACTGAAAGCACAAATTAATATTGTTTATCTATACAGGGGGGCTAAAAATCTATTTCACAATACAATCACAAAAACAGCGTAAGATGTAAGACGTTAGACAAAATCGGTATGACTTATGATTGTATTGGTGAAAAAGTTATGATATGTAATAAATAAAAAATCATGTGAGTCCGATCACAGAGGAGATGTGTAAACATCTAGTAATTAAAGATTTTTTGTCACTTTTTTAAAATCAAACAGAAAGCGTCATCTATGTATCACTTATAGCAATCAACTGCAGGGACTCTGTTTATACTTGTGGAGTTGTTGAGAAATTTTTGGCGATTTACAGCAAAAGGTTGTTGAATTTGCTGAAACAATTTAATATCATAATTTTTTCACCAATAAAATCATAAGTCACACCGATTTGTCTTACGGCTTACAGCGTAACATGTGAGCTCACATATTACGTTGTTTTTGTCATTGTATTGTGAAATATAAATTAACTCCCCTGGGCGTATAGATGTTTATACATCAAAAAATGAATAATAAAAATAATGAAAAATAAAAAAAATTAAAAATAAAAATAAATAAATGAAAAATAAAAAATGAAAAATAAAAAAACTTGAGAATGAAAAATGAAAAATGAAAAATGAAAAATAAAAAACGAAAAATGAAAAATGAAAAATTAGAAATGAAAAATGAAATATGACAAATGACAAATGAAAAATGAAAAATGAAAAATAATAAATAAAAAATGAAAAATAAAAAAATAAAATAAAAAATAAAAACTTAAAGATAAAAAATGAAAAATAAGAAATGAAAAATAAAAAATGAAAAACGAAAAATGAGAAATAAAAAATTAAAAATTAACCAGTTGAAATAGCATATATTTTTATATTAGCAGATCTCCTGCAGTTGATTGCTATAAGTGATACACAGATGATGCATTCTGTTGGATTTTAAAAAAGTGCCCTAAAAAATCTTTAGTTATTAGATGTTTACACATCTCCCTGGGATTGGACTCAACTGATTTTTTTTTATATAATATATGCATAAAATATAAATTTTGTTTTAATAAAGATGTCCTCCAATCCAATTTAGTTGGTAAAGTATCTTTGTATGTTAAATTTCTCTTGTGCAGTCTCCACCAGTTCGCAAAATCCTTAAGGTGATACATTATCTGTGTTAAGGTGATCATATCTTTAATCTAAATTTTTGATACTGCTTACATTATGGGATCCGAGTATTATATAACTGGTTTATAACCGCTACAATTTTCCTACTTGTTGTATTTAAAATTTTAAGTTTCTAATTTCAATTCTTAATTCCTAATTAACTATTTTCATTTCTCAATATCAGTTTGTGTTTCCTCAATGATGTCGATTAACATAAACTTTGAACAATTTTATGCTGTTTTCTTTTCTGACTAAAATGTCGTATTTTATTTGGACTTTTTTCAAAAAGTGTATTTTTTTATATATTCTAAATTAAGGGCAACTTAGAGCAATATAATTCCAAAGGGGTCAAAGAATTGTGTTCATAAAATACAAAGAAAAAATTATTATTACCCTCTTTGAAGTCATAGGGTGAAAATATTCAAAAAAGGGAAACAATGGGGAAACATTCGCATTCGAGACCTTTCAATTGATGTATAAGATAATATTGCTCTTAATTCAGAAAATAAAGAAAAATAGACTTTTCGAAAAAAGTCCAAATAAAGTGCGACATTTTTTGTCAGAAAGGAAAATTATAAAATTAATGCCATAAATTATTTTCCTAAGTTGTAAAAAATAAATAAATTGTAGGAATTTGGACTGCGAGTCCATTATTATTCTAAAACTTTACACCAAAAATGCCAGACAGCATAAAAGCGAAAACTGGATTACGGAATTTCTGTAGAAATCGCTAGATCGACTATACTATACCCTATACCATACGTTTCGAGGGCGGGTATAGGATCCAAATTTCATGAGCCAATAACGGGATATAGAAAATAAGCATAAGCCAAATTTTAGTGCTATTGCAATTGTTTGTGCCGTGATGGTGTAAAAAAGTTCATATCTGATGTAATTTGTAAATCGGTCCATTTTTTTTGATCATATTTAGTAAAGTCAGTTATTTTTCTTAAAAACATATACAAACCAAAATTGAAAGAGCTGTGGAATTTTTTTTTTTTTTAATAGATTTAAGTGAAGAATGAAAAGCGACTTTATAAGGGGACTATGACTAAAAATGATCCTACCGGATTTATTTGTGCACTACCTATTAGTGCGTATAATGCACACAAATACATTAAATTTTGTCGATATATATATGACAATCTGGATCTTACGCTCATTTTAGTCGGCCTGATAGGAGTTATTTGTTTGAGGCCCAGGTCTAAACATGCAGCAATAGAGTTCATCGTAAAAGCGTATATACTAAGTTTCATCAACATATATATGATATGCAGGGACGGACGGATGGACAGACAGACAGAAGGACGGACGGACATAGCTAAACTGACTAAGAAATTGATTCGGCATATTAAAATTTGGGTCTAACTCAAATATTTTTGTAAGTGACACACATTAGCACAAACTCATTATTACCCTGACCACATAGTTGTATATTGTATAAAAATGGTATCGGGTTACCTCTTTTCATTTATTGTTCCCTTTTTAACTATGAAAATATCAATAAAACATTTAAGAAGTGGTCATAATTTTGTCTTATATATTATTTCGAATTTTTTCAAAACATAATTTGACCACGAAATGTAAACTTCATTATGCTGGCCAACATTTTAGTTTAATACATTTTTTTTTGTCATTCTCATAATATAAAATACCTCTTCCTACGAGGTAGTAATTTGCCAAAAGTATCCGTTAGCTTTCATTTTACTTTCCTTTTTCTATATAAACGTTTATATGTATTTCTTGCAATGAATATTTTTTGTTGAATTTATTGAAGCATAAATTCAACAACCAGCAATAGCAGAAAAGCTTTTAATTATACGTAATATTCAAGCTCTTATGCTTGAACATGAGTAAGCCACACCTTGTCTTGGTGCTGATTGGTGTTTGAACGGAAAACTGGTGTTGTTGCGGATTATACTTAAGTATTGCCGGTACCATAAAATGCTGCTGACAGCGCTGCCACACTCACACAAGTACGCATTCGTACATAAGAAGAGCCACCCCATTCTGGGTATAAATTTGCAATAATATCGACCACCCACTCACGACCCAACCAAATAGCATTCTTAATCATCCCTATGTACAGATGATGCAGTCAGTGTTAACTCACCCCCAACATAATTCAAACATCAAGTTCATGTGTATTGTTAGTTTGCCCTGTGTAAATTTGATTGCTGCAAATATTATTCGTAAAAGGGGGTTGTAAATATGAAATAACTACAACGCGCCGGTAGCTGGCAGGATATGTGCGATTTGACGACGGAATGAAATCAATTGTTACGTTACCGTGCCACAGATCAGTCGCAATCCGGTGTCAGTCAACAGCAACCACAACTAACAAAAAGTGTTTTACGTAATTTATCATTCCGTTTAACAATTATTATAGACAAAAACATTTGAAGAAAAAAAAAAGTAAAACTTGGACTTGAGACAAATTCGTCATCTTCTTTATGTGGAAAATAATTCAGTAAATTAAACCAATCAACAAACCAGTTAAAGAGCCTACATAAATATTGCAAACCTACTGCAATAACAGCAACAATATTAAAAAAAAAACAACAACAAAAACAATTACCCATTTGCGTGCATTTGTTCAAAATTCGTCTACACTCGCGTTTCCAAGCTAAAAAAGTTATCCGGAAGTTGAGGTGTCCGGTAACGGTAACCGGTTCCGATCGTTACTTTTCCCGTTCCTTTTCCTGTTCCGCTTGTGACACAGAAATTAAAAAACACAAACATTTGAAGCTTTTAAAACGCATACATTGAAAAATTGCTTTGGTCAATATACTTATTAAACAAAAAAAGGAAGCAAAAAACAAAAACAAAAAAAAACAACAACTTTAAGCATTATTTAAAAAATAAATTGCAATTTATGTTTTTAAGTGTTGTTGCTCTCTTTGAATATATTTATTTATTGTGTGATTTAGTTACGACAAAGTTCATATAAACTATTTTCCGGTGTGTGTGGCACTTTTTTGTTTGTTGTCTTAACATTAATCGTTAAATAATTTCGAAATTATGTTAAAACTTTCAAGCGCAGATTAAAGTGAATATCGAGAAAGAATTTAAAGCCGGCGGCTTTTGTAAAGCAGCCAAAGCAAAAATCATTTCTTGATTATTTGTGCCATGATGCTTGATATTAAACCTTCTTCAGATTATTTGTCACGTTCGACAGGAAGCTTTAGCAACTTTTCAATGTTGTTTGCAGGTAAGCGCATAATATGCAAAAGAAAACATAAAATTGTTAAAAGATAAAATATGTTCGCTGAATGAAATGCGCGAGTTTTTTGAGACATTTTCGCAAATAATTAATTTTTATAACAACGACGTATGATCAACATTTAACATGATAAAATTATCACTTATACGTAAAAGTGTTAACAGGATCGCATAAATTTAATTTAGTTTCTTATCCCCTAAAATTTAAATTAATTATTCTTTGATTTTTATTCTTTACCATTTGTTGTCAACGTCATTTTTCCATTTTTCCTAACAACTAATTATTGCAAAAGGGGTTAAATTTCAAAAATTGGTAAGTGTACTTTGGTATGGCACTTGCAAAGACATTTTATCCAAAGCTGGGTCAAAATTTTCAGACCTACGATACTGGGAAGATTTTATGCACACGCTACAAAACCTGATGAATAAGTCTAAAGGTAAAGGCGTTTCTTTTCCATGACAACATAATGTTAAATTCATTGGAGCTAGCGGCAAATTGCACCAGCTCAGAATTTTGGCTATTTCATTGAATTTTGTCAATTTTTAGCTGGTATAAGAATGGGGTATAACAAGTCCAAAAGGGTCAATGGGGTCATATTATTTTTTTTCCAAATCCCTAGGCTATTAAGATGAAATATAACATCTAAAAGTACAAAACTGATTAATTTTTAATACAAAGTATTTAGAAAGATTACATTTACTGAATATTTCACAAAAATCTAATTTTTCTCGAAATCCGCAAGAAAAAAACCTTATAAAAAAAATTCCGGCAGAGAAATTTACTTAAAAATTCACACAATTAATCTCTAACATATATTTAACAAAACTTAAAAGTGCCTAATCCATGTTTTGAAATTTCGTTTAAGAAAATTTTTTAAAACTTAAAAAAGGAGTTTTCAAAGTTTTATCAAATAAATTTCCATCTTTGGTCTTATTGCGTAATAGGATAACAACGTCGTAATAAAACAATACTTTATGTCTGAGTACTTATAGGTATAGAAACAAATGAAATTTTAAATTACCGTCAAATTTCAAAACCTAGTTTTTTGGCACAAAAGCGGTCAGGGGCATTGGCTATTTCTTGACGAGTTTTTATTCGATTTTGAAGCTGTATTGCTTTTTGAAAAGATAATTTAGTATTGATATATATACTCATACAACAGCTTGTCGAAAAAATAAAACTGTAGAACGAAATTTTCGTAAAATCTGGAATAAGTCACATCTTCTCCCATATAAACACACTTCAGGTACTTTGGGCCCCACAAGGCAGAAAAGACACCGTCAGATCGAGCTAAAAAGTGAAGACCGCATTTATGACAGCAAGCATCATATTTTAGACAACGCACATATTAAGAATTAAAAAAAAATTCCATACAAGCTGCGACCAGTCTAATGTGGACTTTGACTAGAAATGGTCCCGTAGGATTTATTTTTGGACTAGTCCAACAGTAGTTTCTTCCTGGTATTGTTTTTATATAAGATTTTGATTTTTATATGTTTGGTAGAAACATTTTATAAAATTTTATAATGAGCACAACATTCATTTTACAATTTAGTACATGTTTGAAGAATGAACGGGGTTATGTTTTAAAAACTCCATTGCACTTAACACTCCTTCTACTTCAGCGTTTGAGTATGGAAATGGCAATATATCTATAACGAAACTTTTTTCATTGTCTGACCTTTTTAAGTTATTTAACAATTTTCGTACTCTTCAATTCTTTTTTGTAAAACTAATAAGATCGTCAGATTTTTTTTTTTTTAATGAGTAATGAAATTTTTTTTAAATATTTTAAAATTAGATGAGATTTTTAATATTAGATAATAAATAAATAAAACATTTTGAGAACATAATTTTTGCTTGATATCTTTTTCCCCCGATTCATCAACATTACTGTCAAAATAGGCCTTTTCAAAAATATAACTTAAAAGGAAATTTCATTAAGTGTAGTTTCGATGTCATCCTTCATATTAATTTTTCCACTATTTGTATTTTTGACAAAATTAAGACCAACCCAAGTACATAATTAAATACAGTTCAAAAATATATAAAATTTCATTTAACACGAAATTTGTTTAGAAAGCGCTAACAGAGCCTAAAGAGAAAAACGGAAAGCGCCAACTTAGCGCTGTTTGGGTAGTCAAAAAGCCTGTTTTTAGAAGTACTGATAGAGGTCATTCGCTTGAGGCTAGGCGCCATGATGTTGGTAAACGAATCAACAACCCAAATCTTACAATAACTTTCAAAAACCTCATAACTTAGAATAGCAAATATGAGAAGTGTAAAACGCTATTACACAATTCGTTTGGAATTCGTTTGTCTAGATATGGCATAATTCTATTAGCAATTTATTCCTAAGGTTCTTTATAACTACGAACTATTCGTATAGTCAAAGAATGAACTACGCTAACAAAGCGCCATTACTTTCACACAACGCACCAGACCTTGTCATTAACTTCGATGCATATCTCTGAATAAAACATATTTATACAATCTATGACCCAAGTTATACATGCCGCTTTTGAGGCTATTTAATTGCATCAGCTATTGCGATTCGTTATTAAAATAATTAACAAAAAAAGTTAGCACTAATAGAAATATGAAAAATTTATAATAATTGATATGTAATGAAATATTTTGCGGGCGTGTAGACAGCTTCAATAACAACTTTACTGTAGATAATTAAAAAAAAAAAAAGTTTGTGAGTCCGATCACAGGCGAGATGTGTAAACATCTAGTAATTAAAGATTTTGTTAAGTTGGTAGTACTTGTACTTTCAGTATATTTTTTCAATTTAGAGTTGTTATACATTTAGCCAAGATTAATTAGCTGTTATACTTCTACATTGCTATATTTGTGATTGCGTTATTGGTACGTTTTGGTTGTTGAATTAGTTTATATTGTGAAATTTTTAACTTTGTTATACTTGAGGGTTGCTGAATTAGCTGCAATAATCTTTACGTCAATACACTCATACCTCACACCGTTTTCGTTTTACTCTGTTTTTGTGATTGTATTGTGAAATAGATTTTTACCCCACCCTGAGCGCATAGATGTTTACACATCAAAAAAATTATTTATTTTTATTTTATTTATATGACACAATAAAACTGAATTTTTAACGCTGAAATTATCATTCAGATTAATATAAATTTGGTTATTGAAACCTCGGTTAACGATGTGTTTTTCAATATATATAAGTATATTTGCGAGCAGTAGTTTGTGTACAGGGTATAAATGCAGAGACAGATGGACGGACTGGCATCGATGAATCGATTCAGAAAGTGGTTCTGAATGGTATAGTGTATGAGAATGTCAAGTGTATAGGTTATGTATTTGCTACTCTGTAGGAATAGACCATATTAGTTTTGCATTTTGATTTTGCTATAAACAAAAAAACCCAAATGACTTCCTCGCCCAGCCATGAGTAGCCCATACCATCAACCGAAATTTTTAGTACATTTTCGACAATATGGAGCTGTATTTTAACGATGGCTGCACTAATTTCTTTTTTCAGTGCCATAATCGATGTTGGGTGATTAGCGTAATACTAAACCTTAACAGCTCCCTACAAATAATAGTCCAACGTGGTAAAATCGCAACTGCGCGGTGTCCAATGCAAATCGCAAAATGGCTAATAAAGCGATTTTAAAATTTAGTACAAAAAACAACTATTGCTTCACGACTTGTATGGCACGGCGCACTGTGGACCATATTTTGCGGCCGAACATTATTTTTTTATGCATACCGATTTTAAAGTTATGTTATTCATTTGAAAGTAAATACCACTGAATCTCAGAAACCAAGAAAATTGCGACTCTGTTTCAACTATATCACAGCGAACAGGGTCTACGAAAATTTACTTCCTCAGAATTTTGCTAAAATTAAAAATTTCTTTTTAAGTTTTAATTTTTAAATGACTGGTACTTTTGGGTTTTAAAAGATTTTAAAGAAAAACAAATTTTGCATAATTTTCTAACTTCTAAGGTATTAATGTTAGAAATATAAAGTCACTGAGTCGATCAGAAATTAAAAGAAAAAAAATTTTTAAAAGGTAAAAATTTCCCGAAAATCTCCTATTTAATAGAGCATAACTCCAGCCCATCAAAGGCCATCAAAAAAATCTTCTGTAGTCCGAACCCTCCCCTACACTCCTATACCCCATTGTATACCCGCCAGTTTCCACCCGTGTGCACCAAGACAATTTTTCTGACCCAAGGTCAGATATTTTGTGCAAAATTTATGAATACAAAAGTTTTACACTAAGTGGTGAGGGTACAGTTTGCCCTTATCTTTGTAACTACCAAACATATTGTACCTATACCCATCTTTTATTAAAGGGATCGACTCAAAATCACTTTCTGAGACGATTTAGCGATGTCCGTCCGTCTGTGTGTTATGAATACAAAAGTTAGTCGTAGTGGTGTATTTTTGGCGTGAGTTTATTTGTTTTTTATACTGAAAGAAAAAGGAAACGGTAAAATTTAAATAATAGAAAAAATTGTAGAAGCGAACCCAAGGCGCACAAACAGGATTTTGAAAAGCATTCCTACACCCATTGAAGATAAGAAATTTACTCTGGAAGAAGCGTTCGCCCTATTTTTGGATTTGAAGTTCACCAAAAATCAATATAAGGAATTGCGGAAGCGAACCATTGAAAAGAATTGTGGGATTATTCTAGGGTATCGAGATTTAGTTTCTAGTAAAGAAGAATGCTTACCTTCACAATCTGCTATTAGTGTCACTTCAAGTTCAGCAGAAATAAGAACGATTGCTAAATACGCTTGATACTGATCATTTAAAAAAAAAAATTGGAAACAACAGCATTACAGAAACAAAACAAGCAATTCAATGCCGAAAATTCATCAGATGCTAATTTATTTATGGTATCTTTCATTTTGCACTCAACAAAAATGTATAGCGGCTTAGAGCCGTCAACTAGTAGAGCAATAGAAATTGATGTATGGAAAAATTAAATTCCTTCTACAACAAAGTATTGCAGGCCAATAAAACTTGCATTCAAAAAGGAAACCAAAGATGGCATAACTGAAGAAGTTCAAAAAACAGAAGATCAAATTAAAGAACTTCAACCAGTAATATTTAAATTTGATGACCAAGACATTGAAGTAAATTTTAAAATGTGTTTCACAATGACTGATGGAAAAGTTGCACAAGCTTTAACCGAAACAAAGTCATTGTCAAGCTGCATTATATGCCAAAAGACATCAAGTCAATTAAGCCAACCCCCACCACAAGACGATAGTTTTAAGGAAGCCTACGAATTTGGAATGTCCTCTCTTCGTGCTAGAATACGTTTTATGGAGCATATTCTTAAATTGGGTTATCATTTGGAATTTGGTCCGTTAGGCGAAACAGTGAGAAAAAACAAAGAAAATTAAGAAAAAAGAAAGAAAAAAAAAAACAAATTCAAGAAAAATATCTACAGCTAGGCCTAATAATCGATCGACCAAAACAAGGAGAAGGAAACTCAAATGATATAAATACTGCAAGGAGATTTTTTTCCGATCCAGAAACTGCAGAATCTATCACAGGCGCGCCTAGGCGTAGATAATGAATAAATAAGACGATTCAAAATCGTATTACAAGTTCTAGCATGCAGCAGAAAGATAAATACAAAAAAAAATTGCAGAGTACGACAATAAAAAAGCTATACTTTATAATGAAAAAAACTTTTGGAGACATATGCCCTCCACAGTTTATAAAATTTTGTACCAAGGGGGAACAAATAATTCGAAACAATATGCTACCAATAGCAGATCTATCTGTAGAAACGCAAGGACAATGACTACAGAATCTTTCGCGAGTACAACACAAGAAAAATATCCAGATGTGCCACTAATGAAGACCTTATCACTATTTTGTTGTGCGCTACAGATTCATATATGTCCAACATTCGACAAAAATGGAAAACTACCTCTACTGAATTAGACGAAGAAGCTAAACAACTTCTAGAAGATGAAAATCAAGGCTACTTAGAAGAAATATTTACTAACAATAAGTTATAATCTTTTTTATATAGTTAAAAATTTTTATTGATTTAAGAATTTATGTATTTTATACATATACAATAAAAATTGATAAAGAAATATTTAAAAAGACAATAAAAAAAAAATAAAAACTATAACCAATTTATCACTTACTAGCAGATTCCAGCCCTCGAAATTCGAGCGCTAATTCTAGGAAATTTTATTTTTTTCATTAACTAAAGACCCTAAAGGTAAGCCAATCAATTAAAACCAATTCACAAATCGACACAAAAAACAATCTCATTTTTATTACAAACACATTAACAAATTTAATAAACACACACATAGCATTGTATAATTATACCCTATAACACTATGTGGTTTGGGTATAATGACTTTGTGCTGCTGTTTGTAACAACCAAAAATATTGGTCCTAGACCCATCTTTAATTATACCGATTGGCTCAGAATCATTTTCTGAGGCGTTTTAGCGATGTCCGTCCGTCTGTGTGTACATGTAAAGCTTGTAATCAAACTACAGGTCGCAAATATGAATATATTTTGATGAAATTTGGTATATAAGCTTCCATTGGCCATGGGATGAACGCAATTGAAATTGGTGAGAATCGGTCCATGTTCAGACCTAGCCCCCATACAAATGACCCCTATGAAATCGACATAAATTGCCATAAGTTCCAAATAATTATATAGATCTCAGTCAAATTGGGTGTGTATGAGTTTATTACATCCATTAATCAGTAGTTCAAAAATACGCCCTATAGGAAAATTCTAAGTCATAGGCCCCATATAGAGCTGCTTCCCGATTTTCACTTAAATCTATCAAAAAACAAAAATATTTCACAGATTTTTCTCAAATTCGGTTTGTATATATTTTTTCAAAGTATAAGTGACTTTACCAAATATGCTCAGGATCGGTCCATTTTTCGACCTAGTCCCCATATGAATATAGTATCCGATATGGCATTAATAAAAATGCCACTCAAATTTGGTTTATGCTTATTTGCTATATCCAGTTAGTTGGACCGAAGAGATAGGGTGTCTTAACCATGGTATAGGGTATCGTATAGTCGGACTAGACCGACTATAATTTGCTTACTTGTTTTATGTATGTGTTAGTAGCAACTTTAAATACAATTTACTCAAAATAATGGGACAAATTAAAAAATCTCTAAATCTGCAAATCGGCGAAAAAGAAATACCTTTCAAATAATATACGTTTGCTCAAAATCGGGATAAAATGGTAGAACAAAGCAGCAGTCACAAGAAATCGCGTAGCCTATTAGTATTATATTTATCACTTATTGTTGGTGTGAGAATCTGGGATGGCGTCCAAAAGTCAGATTTTTTACAGTCACCGATTTCAAATTAATTATCTCATATGAAAGTAGATACTTAGGAATCTAAGGAATCTAATTTTCAACCATTTTTATATTTCTTATTGAATAAAATATATCCATTAATTTATGTGATTTGTTGTAACTCGAGGAATTGAAATCATCGATGGCTAGCCGAGGTAGCTACCAATTTTACAAACCATGATTATTTAAGAAGCTGCATAGTTAGATTTTGTGTAATATAGCGGTGCCGACGTTTCCCAAGAAAAATGCGTAAACAATAACCCAAAAAGCGCTAAAAGGTGCTAAGTTATAATGAAATGAAAAGCGCTAATTTTGTGCTTGAAAAAAATTTATTAATATTAATTTAAAAACACTTACTAAAGTCTTGGTACCCAATATCTTCACATTATTTTGCTATTTTGCATAGATTTGTTCATATATCAGACATTACCCTATAAATAATATTCATTACTTATTCCTTTATACTATTCCTTATTCCTTTTATTAATTCTATGTTTCAAAAGTAAAAACTGTTTTTATAATATTTGATTAGATTTTGAAATAATTTTTTACACATATTGCAATTAATTGTGTAAGTAATATGCAATTTTTTTATTTTGTTTTCAATGGTGCGTGGTAGAGCAGAAGAAAGCATATATTTCTAAAATTCATAACTACTCTTTATTCTTAATCGGACCGGTTTCTGGCATTTCAGCCTTCATCAGCGATATATTGAACATTGTGATAACTTGTCATGTTTTAATTGAATAGATTGTTTCTATATGAAATTTTTCTATTTAGGGCGGCTATGAGGTTCGAACCTGCGTCTATCTCACACTCACTCGTACTTGCACTTTTTGGTCAGCGCTTTAACACACTCACTTAAAGTCAGGCCTACAAGCAGTATGGTTAAGAATCAGTTTTCATACCGTACAGCGTTTACTTCGTATTAATTTCAGAAGATACAACTCTGTTCAAACAAATAGTGGAAATTAAAATGCATTTCTGCCAAACAAATACCTCTAATTCCTATGACAATGAACTGTTATTCTTCGCTTATATTTTATATTTTCTAGTTAAGAAGTAGATTAAGAAGTCAAATTTCTGAAAGAATATTAACGAAAACATGCCTAGAAAGGAATTAACTATTGGCGGCGTAAATAATAATAAATTGCCCCCAAACAAAGAAAAACTCATACTTGCATTGCAAAAATTAGTAGATCAAAATCAACTGTACAGAATATTGCAAATCGCTCCAAAAACAAAAAACGAGTACAAATTAAGCCCAGTAGTGAGTGTCCTGGAAAACTAACAACAAAAGAAAAGCGGACTTTTGCTTCGATTATTGAGGAAAATCCTGTTGAAAGGACCACGAAAATTACGTTAGATATCGGAAAGTTATTTAAGAAAAATGTTTCTGCAGAATCAGTTCATTGGGCTATTAAAAGTGCTGCATATAAATCAGGAGTACCTCACAAAAAGCCCTTGCAATTAAAATCAATAGAAAAACGTATCGAGTTTGCAAAAATGTACATATAGGTATAAATAAAGAAATTGATTTCTGGCACAATATCCTTTTTTCAGATGAGTCAAAATATATTTGGCTCTGACAGAAAGCAACATGTATCGAGTATGGCAGAAGATTAACTCAACCCACAGAATACTTGCAAGATGGTATAGGGGTGCATGTCATCTGCAGGTGTAGGAAACATAGTCATAATCGTTGAAAGTATGACTAAAGAGGTTTATTTAAACGTAAACAATCCACAACATACAGCCGGTATTGTCAAAATGCGGATCATTTACAATACTTCTCGTATGTTTCAAACATAATTCGATCAAACAACTAAAAGCAACAATATAACGAAGAGGAAAGACACAAAATATTACACAAGTAAAAGTTGTAATATTTGCTTATAATATTGTAATGGTACCAGGACTTCTGAGGCTGAATTCAGTTATTTCATATGTATTTTTTTCTTTGTTAAGTTTTTTGTTTTATTGTCCTAAATGTTTTATTTATATTGAAATCCAAATATAATTATGAAGGTAACAAGACTTTTGTGACTCACTGCATAAGTTACTTGTACATTTGAGATCAATTAGTATTTTGTTTTTCAATAAATATCAATAATATCCTTAGTCATTTTCAAGCCATATTATTGGTTTTATAACAATTTTGATATTTTATATTTGAAGCAAATTGACTTCAGTAGAAACATTTGAGGAATTCTCTAATTATCACACATTAATTATTACAGTAAAATATTACAGTTTTGTACATAACGCCCGTTCTAAAATAAAAAAAATTATTGTCTTTATAAAACCTCTAATAAATTACAAAGAAACTATACACATCTTTTTATTTTAATATTAGAATAAACTTCAAATAATCATGTGATCACATATTGATGTACAATTTTGTTTAACCGGAACTGCTGTATTCAGCGCTTTTTTAAAAACGTGATAAATGGAAAAAATTCTTTCGGGGAGTTAAAGATTTTAAAAGGGACAAATTCAAAAAAAGTTTCTTTTCCAGAGAATACGTGCAGCGCGTTCCTGTAATTTGAAGACAACATAATAAATGTAGATTCAATTATGAGTATATCGACACTTTTCTAATTTACTTTACTTACTTACTTAACCCTCTTAACCGTTTTTATAGACCACGGTTATTTATAATTATATTTTTATTATTTTTTCTTTTATAGATTCATCTTATAAATCCTCTTGGGGATCCCACAGTTCCGCACAATCTCAAGGTAAGTTCATATATTTCTATAAATTACTTTCATTGCAGATAATTTAGAACTTTTAAAGCACCTCTAAAATCGTGTTCAACAATATTTAAGATATAAAGATATATATATATATTGTAGATATACACACCCAATTTAAAACAACACGCTCCCACAAAAAAATATGTGTTCATTTCCTGCCTAGATTGCAATGAAAAACGAAATTCAGAAAAAAAAAAGGTGTCAAAAAGTATGATTGGCTTTTTTTGTATTTTTATTTATGTGTGTGTGCATAGAGTGGCAAAATTTGAAAGGTGTTAAAACACCCACTAAACAAACACATGAACACATGTACTCGTATGTACGTGATTATTTGAGAATGTGTGAGTATCATTTATCGTTTTACTATTCCGTTCGATTAGAGGGTGTAGAAAAGCAATGAAGCATAAATTCAATACACACATACATACAATTACAAATGTTCATTTACAAATATTCAACAATCAATCAATAACAAGTTAAAGTCATAATCAAAATAATCGTATTTACATGTATTTTACTGTCATTCTTTCATATTTATGGATTTTAAGAGCGATTTTTCGTTGTTATTGTTGTTGAAATAAACAGGCGTCAATACATGTGTTAACATGGTTTTTCCTATTATTTACCTTGTCATACTCGTTATGACTCTGGTTTGTGTTGCCAACTAACAATAACAATAATAACCTAATCTTATTATAAATACGTACAAGTGAATTCAATGATCCGCAACAAATAAATTTAAACTATAGAAAATCAACAGATATTATCAGTTTCAATTTAACAATATTAGGGAGAGTTACACCTAATGAACTTGCTAATTGTTTATATTCAACCCTTTTATGATCTAACTGAGGCATATGTCGTATTGGCAAATGCATTTCCATACTCGTATTTGGAATGTTTTTATATCCTCCACACCACTGTGCAGTGGGTAGATATATAGGTTTGTCATTCCGTTTGTAACGCACAGAAATAAATTCTGTTGACGCCAAACCACATATTTCTTAGTCCATATAATAGAGGAAGTTGAATTGCCGATGATCGTCTGTCCGTCTGTCTATGGAAATCGCGATAATGTTAATAAACGTTTTTGCACAAAATCGTTTACTAAGATCCAAAAGGAGTTACTATTTAAAATCATCAAAATCGGTCCCAAGGGTCACGAGATATGAATGAAAATTTGAAAAAAAAAATCTTTATGTTTTTCTTAAGATATCTATACGTTGTAATATTTCATATTGTTGAAGTCATTGTAGTTGTGCGTAAATTTACACTGCACGTGTCATATTAGCCTAAGCAACTATTGCCATATATTTTTTTATAGTCATCACGATATAACAAAAAAAATCGCCAATAAGAAAGTTCACCTTCTTTTAAAAAAAGTACCATTTTTTAACAAGGAACCCTTTTAAAAATTAAAACTTAAAAATTAAAAATTAAAAATTAAAAATTAAAAATTAAAACCAAAAATTAAAAATTAAAAATTAAAAATTAAAAATTTAAAATTAAAAATTAAAAATTAAAAATTAAAAATTAAAAATTAAAAATTAAAAATTAAAAATTAAAAATTAAAAATTAAAAATTAAAAATTAAAAATTAAAAATTAAAAATTAAAAATTAAAAATTAAAAATTAAAAATTAAAAATTAAAAATTAAAAATTAAAAATTAAAAATTAAAAATTAAAAATTAAAAATTAAAAATTAAAAATTAAAAATTAAAAATTAAAAATTAAAAATTAAAAATTAAAAATTAAAAATTAAAAATTAAAAATTAAAAATTAAAAATTAAAAATTAAAAATTAAAAATTAAAAATTAAAAATTAAAAATTAAAAATTAAAAATTAAAAATTAAAAATTAAAAATTAAAAATTAAAAATTAAAAATTAAAAATTAAAAATTAAAAATTAAAAATTAAAAATTAAAAATTAAAAATTAAAAATTAAAAATTAAAAATTAAAAATTAAAAATTAAAAATTAAAAATTAAAAATTAAAAATTAAAAATTAAAAATTAAAAATTAAAAATTAAAAATTAAAAATTAAAAATTAAAAATTAAAAATTAAAAATTAAAAATTAAAAATTAAAAATTAAAAATTAAAAATTAAAAATTAAAAATTAAAAATTAAAAATTAAAAATTAAAAATTAAAAATTAAAAATTAAAAATTAAAAATTAAAAATTAAAAATTAAAAATTAAAAATTAAAAATTAAAAATTAAAAATTAAAAATTAAAAATTAAAAATTAAAAATTAAAAATTAAAAATTAAAAATTAAAAATTAAAAATTAAAAATTAAAAATTAAAAATTAAAAATTAAAAATTAAAAATTAAAAATTAAAAATTAAAAATTAAAAATTAAAAATTAAAAATTAAAAATTAAAAATTAAAAATTAAAAATTAAAAATTAAAAATTAAAAATTAAAAATTAAAAATTAAAAATTAAAAATTAAAAATTAAAAATTAAAAATTAAAAATTAAAAATTAAAAATTAAAAATTAAAAATTAAAAATTAAAAATTAAAAATTAAAAATTAAAAATTAAAAATTAAAAATTAAAAATTAAAAATTAAAAATTAAAAATTAAAAATTAAAAATTAAAAATTAAAAATTAAAAATTAAAAATTAAAAATTAAAAATTAAAAATTAAAAATTAAAAATTAAAAATTAAAAATTAAAAATTAAAAATTAAAAATTAAAAATTAAAAATTAAAAATTAAAAATTAAAAATTAAAAATTAAAAATTAAAAATTAAAAATTAAAAATTAAAAATTAAAAATTAAAAATTAAAAATTAAAAATTAAAAATTAAAAATTAAAAATTAAAAATTAAAAATTAAAAATTAAAAATTAAAAATTAAAAATTAAAAATTAAAAATTAAAAATTAAAAATTAAAAATTAAAAATTAAAAATTAAAAATTAAAAATTAAAAATTAAAAATTAAAAATTAAAAATTAAAAATTAAAAATTAAAAATTAAAAATTAAAAATTAAAAATTAAAAATTAAAAATTAAAAATTAAAAATTAAAAATTAAAAATTAAAAATTAAAAATTAAAAATTAAAAATTAAAAATTAAAAATTAAAAATTAAAAATTAAAAATTAAAAATTAAAAATTAAAAATTAAAAATTAAAAATTAAAAATTAAAAATTAAAAATTAAAAATTAAAAATTAAAAATTAAAAATTAAAAATTAAAAATTAAAAATTAAAAATTAAAAATTAAAAATTAAAAATTAAAAATTAAAAATTAAAAATTAAAAATTAAAAATTAAAAATTAAAAATTAAAAATTAAAAATTAAAAATTAAAAATTAAAGATTAAAAATTAAAAATTAAAAATTAAAAATTAAAAATTAAAAGTTAAAAGTTAAAAGTTAAAAATTAAAAATTAAAAGTTAAAAGTTAAAAATTAAAAATTAAAAATTAAAAATTAAAAATTAAAAATTAAAAATTAAAAATTAAAAATTAAAAATTAAAAATTAAAAATTAAAAATTAAAAATTAAAAATTAAAAATTAAAAATTTAAAATTAAAAATTAAAAATTAAAAATTAAAAATTAAAAATTAAAAATTAAAAATTAAAAATTAAAAATTAAAAATTAAAAATTAAAAATTAAAAATTAAAAATTAAAAATTAAAAATTAAAAATTAAAAATTAAAAATTAAAAATTAAAAATTAAAAATTAAAAATTAAAAATTAAAAATTAAAAATTAAAAATTAAAAATTAAAAATTAAAAATTAAAAATTAAAAATTAAAAATTAAAAATTAAAAATTAAAAATTAAAAATTAAAAATTAAAAATTAAAAATTAAAAATTAAAAATTAAAAATTAAAAATTAAAAATTAAAAATTAAAAATTAAAAATTAAAAATTAAAAATTAAAAATTAAAAATTAAAAATTAAAAATTAAAAATTAAAAATTAAAAATTAAAAATTAAAAATTAAAAATTAAAAATTAAAAATTAAAAATTAAAAATTAAAAATTAAAAATTAAAAATTAAAAATTAAAAATTAAAAATTAAAAATTAAAAATTAAAAATTAAAAATTAAAAATTAAAAATTAAAAATTAAAAATTAAAAATTAAAAATTAAAAATTAAAAATTAAAAATTAAAAATTAAAAATTAAAAATTAAAAATTAAAAATTAAAAATTAAAAATTAAAAATTAAAAATTAAAAATTAAAAATTAAAAATTAAAAATTAAAAATTAAAAATTAAAAATTAAAAATTAAAAATTAAAAATTAAAAATTAAAAATTAAAAATTAAAAATTAAAAATTAAAAATTAAAAATTAAAAATTAAAAATTAAAAATTAAAAATTAAAAATTAAAAATTAAAAATTAAAAATTAAAAATTAAAAATTAAAAATTAAAAATTAAAAATTAAAAATTAAAAATTAAAAATTAAAAATTAAAAATTAAAAATTAAAAATTAAAAATTAAAAATTAAAAATTAAAAATTAAAAATTAAAAATTAAAAATTAAAAATTAAAAATTAAAAATTAAAAATTAAAAATTAAAAATTAAAAATTAAAAATTAAAAATTAAAAATTAAAAATTAAAAATTAAAAATTAAAAATTAAAAATTAAAAATTAAAAATTAAAAATTAAAAATTAAAAATTAAAAATTAAAAATTAAAAATTAAAAATTAAAAATTAAAAATTAAAAATTAAAAATTAAAAATTAAAAATTAAAAATTAAAAATTAAAAATTAAAAATTAAAAATTAAAAATTAAAAATTAAAAATTAAAAATTAAAAATTTGAAATTAAAAATTAAAAATTAAAAATTAAAAATTAAAAATTAAAAATTAAAAATTAAAAATTAAAAATTAAAAATTAAAAATTAAAAATTAAAAATTAAAAATTAAAAATTAAAAATTAAAAATTAAAAATTAAAAATTAAAAATTAAAAATTAAAAATTAAAAATTAAAAATTAAAAATTAAAAATTAAAAATTAAAAATTAAAAATTAAAAATTAAAAATTAAAAATTAAAAATTAAAAATTAAAAATTAAAAATTAAAAATTAAAAATTAAAAATTAAAAATTAAAAATTAAAAATTTATTTATTTATTTATTTTCAATTTGGCAGCGCTATTTGCATGCCCTCTCATATTGTTAGTGATATATTCAATTATATTACGGATAACTTCGGAATCTGACAAATTTTGTTTTTGATTTTTAATTTTTATTTTATAAAATGGTTTTAAACATAGTTTTAAATCGACTCCAAATCACTTTCGTAGTCGACTTAATGATGTTAGCCCGTCCCTGTGTCAGTAAACGCAAACTAAAGGTCGCCATTATATAAATAAATTTTTACATGAAATTTTTTATCTAAAGCGACTTCAATTTCTTACCTGTTTTTATCGTTTTTGTATTTTTGTGTTAAGTGTATCCTTAAATTAACATAATTATAGTTAACTCAGGGAAAAATATTTAAAAATTTTTTGCTTTGTTAATATTAATATCTGGAAATTTTTAGCCAAGAATCATTTGATTTTTTTGAGTGTTCATATGACTTATTATTATTTTTTGAAAACCGAATATTTCAAAATGTCCATGTTGGTTCGAATAAAGTTTATGTATTGCAAAAGCTCGAATGCGTATTAAGTATGTCATAATTTTGCCTTAAGGACTTAAAGATTTTTTTTGGTATCTTTGCTTTACATGGACAAATGTTATTTTAAATCGTGAAAAAAACTCTTTGAAGAAATCCTAAAAGTACACAATTATCCTAAGGCTACGCTCAAATCTATTGATATTTTTTCAAAAATTTTAAAAAGATAATATTATTTTCCTATCTCTCATTAACTGTGTGGTGTTATAATATGAAGTGTGTCCTTTGACACTTCTATTTTGTGGTTGGAATTTTAAAATTTCTGCTTGGTTGCTCATTTTATACTTTTGGGCAAAATAACATTGCTACAAACAAACAAAAGAACAAGAAAAAGTTTACACACGCTATTCACAGCATCGGCTTTGTTTATGATGTTCTTTATACTTTCACATGAGTAGCCGTATGACAAGAGAGACTTTACACAATCTACGAAAACAATATAAAACACTGACATGAATGAACATCATCAGCATCAACAAACATCAACACAATCTCATCATCATACCAATTTCATGCGCTATGTGTGTGTGTGTGTGTTTTTTTTTTGTGATTTGTGGCGTTGTTCTTGACGGGTTTATTTCGTAAAATTAACTATGGTGGTACACAAATTCTGCACTGATTTCACACCATTGCCCTAAGGGTGTAATTTGTACTCTTGTTCCATCTTTGTGCAAATTTGTGATTGTGCTTTTTTTCCGTTTTTCGTTTTTCTTGAGGGTATAATTTAAAATTGAAATGCCTGAGGCTTTGTTTTGATTTTTTTGTAATCAAAACTCATTAAAAATGTTAAAGAGTTTTCAATGAGCCAAAGAAAACTCTTTTCTAAAGAGAAGTAATTAGCATGACATAGCTCTTTGGATAGGCCATAAAGGGTTTGTAGTCTGGATCAGAGCTACCCATTTAATTCATTTTTCATGTTAGAAAGCATGAAGAATTATAAATACTACAAATTCCAGCGCTCGAAATTCGAGTGCAATAGGCAGCTTTATTTTTCAACTTAGCAAATTCACAAACCAACACTTTTATGGTTTATTATTATTGTGAATGAAGACAACAAACTAACAATAAAACACACATAGCATATACATATATAATTTTATGTATGTTTTAGTATCAAATTTAAATGCAATTTACTTAAAATAAAGGGAAAAATTTAAAAATCTGTAAATCTGCAAAACGGCTAAAAAGAAATACCTCTCAAATAATATACGTTTGGTCAAAATTGGGATAAAACGGTAAAACAAAACATCGGTCACAAGAAATCGCCTAGCCTATTGATATTATAGATATGTATTTAGTACAACAAATATGTACTTTTTTGAATTGTACATGTACCAAGAATATCATCTTTAAATTGCAGTTGAATCTGATGGTCCTACTGGCGTGGGCAAACTACTACTCGAAAAATCTCGACGACTTTCCATACAAATCTATGAAAATATTCACTTCATACATGTTTGACATCATTTTACAAAAAATTTTCCCAAAATGCATGATATGATTTTATATATTTTGAAGTCAGGTACATTGATAGATTACTCTCCTGAAATATTGAAACATTCTGATAAAAACTATGGAGTGGGCTAAATACTACTCGGAAAAGGTCATCCACTCAAATGAATGAAAATATGTACCTCGTATATGTTTGTATTGTATTTGTATTTATATTTATTTATTAAATTTGATTTTCCATTATAACTAGACACAATATCTTATGTTACAGTAGTCAAAATTTAAAATATTATAAATTACAATTCAAAACAAGTAAGAAAAAATTAGACCGACTATACGATATCCTATACCACGCGTTTAGAGACCCGATCTCTTAGGCTCAACTAATTGTTATAGAAAATAAACCAAATTTGAATGGTATGGTTATTAAGTTTTTTTCCTTTGAATATGAAAAAGTTCATATCGGATGCTATATTTATATGGGGACTAGGTCGAAAAATGGACCGATCCTGACCATATTTGGTAAGGTCACTTATTTTTAGCAAAAATATATACAAACCAAATTTGAGAAAAGTCTATGCCACATATTTGTTTTTTGATAGATTTAAGTGAAGATCGGGAATAAGCTATGACTAAGAATTGTCCTGTAGGGTTTATTTTTGGATTACTGATAAATGGATATAATAACCATACACAAACCCAATTCGACCGAGATCTATGTGATAATTTTGATATTATGGCAATTTAAGTCGATCTCATAGGGCTCTTTTGTACGAGGACTTGGTCTGAACATGTACAGCTTTTCACCAATTTCAACAGAATTCATCCTATGGCCGATAAAAGCTTATATACTAAATTTCGTCAAAATATATTAATATTTGCGACCTGTAGTTTGATTACAAGGTTTGCATGGACACACAGACAGACGGACGCACGGACATTTTTGGTAGTTATAAACATCATCACAAAGTCATTATATCCTGACCACATAGTGGTATATATATACCCTATAAACATTAAAAAAAGCAAATAAAATCAATTAAAGTATTCGTATTGTAATTTTCTAAACCTTATTGCGTTGCTTGTATTTTGCATAACATTAGGAAGTTGGTTCCAGAATAGTTTGAATAAAAAATTAACATTCAGAGGCATGGTCCCCGTATTTAAATTGAATTATTCGATTTCCTATGGAAGATCTTGGAAACTTTAATCGTTTAAAAATATATTTTGTATTTTATGTAGAAACTAGCTGAGTCCGGTCCGCGTTGCTGGCCCGAAGAAAACATCTGGATTTTATATTGCATCTAAATTTTAATACCGAGTGTCGGGCAAAAGTAAAGCACGATTTAATATTATGAATATGACTGAAAAAAAATATACGTTTTCTTGAATATTTTAACACCAGCGCCACCTACAGGTGAAAAACTTTGTCAGCAACTTTAGTTTTATGTACATAATATATGTTGCGAAATTGAGCTAAATTGGACCGTAAATAAATTTTTTGGGAAAATCTCGACCCCAGCGCCACCTATCAGGTACAAAAAAAAGTTATGCAAATCGGAGAACCAAAGGAACATATGGTATGAATACGAAGTCGCTAGCATTAGTGGTTCAACAGTTATTAGAGTACCAACATACGCACCAACGTTTTTATATATTAAGAAGATATAATGTTTTTGAATTTAATAATATTTAGCTATCAAAAGACATGTGTAAGACATGACACGAGTATTGATATACATGATCAAATGTTCTTAATCCAAAGATATAGCGAATAATGTTGTTGAAAGTTACATTCAGTTTCCTGTTATCCCTAGAGTTGCAACCTGTTAAAACCTCAGATGCATATAATAATGTTGGTAAAAGATATGTTTTAGCAAGTAGCAATTTTATTTTCAGTGGAGTACTTACTATAAATTCTGCCATAGGATTGATTAATATGATCTGATCAAGTCAAAATTAATCGGTGTTTCCTTTGGTGTTGCCACAATATCAAAAATATTAATTTTATTTTACTGGGAAGTTGTAATAACGAAAAGAAGTTAAAGGCAACTTTATTGCCCACTTTAGCTAAAGTTACCGTTAACTAACATTTACTTTAAATGCAAGTTGTAATAATGGCCCTTAGATTTATTTAGATTAAGTCGTTGACCATTTGCCGTTGCCCAACTTAGAATTTGTTTGACATCATAATTTTATTCTTGAGTTGTGGAAATAATTGAATCTTGGTACCACTTAAATATAGCTGAATGTCATCAGCGTACATCTGAATCTTAGAGAATTTAATTTGTTGTGGAAGACCATTGGCATATATCGAATAAAGTAGTGGTCCAAGGATTAAGCCCTGTGGTACGTTTCTTACACCTTGCAGTGAGTTCGAGATGGAACTACAATGGAGCTATGTGAGATATAATGACTTGAATCTAACTGCAAGTGCTGAAAAGTTAAAAAACTTCTTCAGTTTGAGGCATAAATTTGAGTGGTGCACCATGTCAGATGCCTTTGAGTGGTCCTATAGAACAAAAAAAGATAATTTTCAATATCATATATCTTGACTAATATGAAAGGAAGAGTAACGATACTTTGTGTAATTTCACACGTTATAAGTGTGAGTTGCTGGAAATGGCCGGAATCGGATCAATAGAGGTTTGAAAATTCGTGTGGCATCATCTGTTATGATAGAAGCAGATGAAGGAGTGAATTTTCCACCGCATAATTTACTCTTGAAAGTTGGTTCACCAATTATATTACTTCGAATCAAGAAAAAATTGATTACCATTATTGAATCGACAATTAACAATGCCAAATTCAATGGAGGACGTATTATATTGTACAGAATCACTGTCAGTTAATAAATATGAAACAATGAACGCTTGCAAGATACTCTACAATAGTTTTGTAAATTTGAAACAACAGTGTCGGCAGAATGTTTTTAAGACAATCATCAAAGCCTTAATCCGGTTCGAAGGACCAATGTTAGTTATTGAAACAACATTTTCGACAGAATAATAGTAAAGGGTGATTTTTTAAGAGCTATAGGAAAGTTTTCAAAAAAAAAAAACACATAAAATTCAGAAAAATGCATGAAATCTTTATTTGAATCGATAGTACGGTCCATATAATTTAATGTTTGAAGATTATTTCATGCAAATGTTGACCGTGACTGCGCCTCAAATGGTCCATCCGCTTAGTCCAATTTTGGCATACTCTTTCCAACATTTCGGTCGGTATCTCACGAATAAATGCTTCAATGTTGTCCTCCAATGCGTCAATAGAAGCGGGATTGTCTGTATAGACATGAGCTTTAACATAGCCCCCACAAAAAAATAGTCTAAAGGCGTTAAATCGCACGATCTAGGCGGCCAATTGACAGGTCCCGAACGTGAAATAAAATGTGCACCGAACTCGCCTCTCAATAAGTCCATTGTTGCGCGTGCTGTGTGGCATGTGGTACCGTCTTTTTGAATCCACATGTCATGCAAGTCAAGCTCTTGCATTTTGGGCAAAAAAAAAGTTGGATATCATCTCTCGGTAGCGCTCACCATTCACAGTTACGTTACGATTCGCATCATCTTTGAAGAAGTACGGTCCAATGATGCCACCAGCCCATAAACCGCACCAAACTGTGACTTTTTCTGGATGCATTGGTAGCTCTTCTAATGCTTCTGGCTGATATTCACTCCAAAATCGACAATTCTGCTTATTTACGTACCCATTAAGCCAAAAATGAGCTTCGTCGCTGAACACAATTTTTCGGTAAAAAAGTGGATCTTCGGCCAACTTTCCAAGAGCCCATTCACCAAAAATTCTACGTTGCGGTAGGTCATTCGGCTTCAATTCTTGCACCAGCTGTATTTTGAAAGGCTTCACACCTAAATCCTTCCGCTAAATTTTCCACGTTGTTGAGTAACAGAGGCCCAATTGCTGCGAACGGCGACGAATCGATAATTGATGGTCATCATTAACACTGGCCGATACAGCTGCGATATTTTCTACAGTTCGCACTCTACGTAAGCGTGTTGGTGATTTAATGTCCAACAATGTAAATTTGGTGCAAAATTTAGTCACAATAGCCCGAATAGCCGTTTCAGTGGGTCGATTAAACTGACCATAAAATGGAAGAAGCGCGCGATGAACTTTCTTAACAGAGCACGCATTTTGATAATAAAATTCAATAACTTGCAAGCGTTGTTCGTTTGTAAGACGATTGATGGTTAAATTAAGGACCAAACTGAAGATGTTTGACAATGAAACAAAACACGAAACGTGCGTCAGCTGTTTAAAACAGAGTTGCCGAAAAGATAATAGCTAAAAAATCACCATTTAGAACACTTAATAGTGAGTGTCTTATAAACATTCTGTCGAGACTATTATAGAGTGTCTTACAAACATTCAGAAGAAACTGTTCTTTTATATTTATTAACAAACAATCACAATGACTCCAACAGATTCTTAGCATCTTAAGTCTTAGAATTCCCAATTCGTCTCAACAAATATCAATGGCATCCAATGCAAATCTACGGCTTGGATTTGGAAAACACATGCTTCGGTGATGATCAATTATATGTAGCCTGCTCCAGAGTTGGTAAGCCAAACGATCTGTTTGTCTATGACAAAAATGGAGAAACAAAAAATATTGTCCATACGTTGGCTTAACAATTAATTATTATTTAAAATTATCAGACGAACCAAAATAAAATTTATTAAATTGCAAACAAAACCTGCATTTAAAATAATATATTGAATTTTATTAACTAAAATTATGTTTTTACAATTTCTTTTTAATGAATTAGATTTTAAGTTAAAATATACACAAATCTCTGACAGAATCTGTATAGACTCCGGACGCTATTGTGTTTCATCCAATAATATCTAAAATATTTTTATAATATTATGAACAGTTTTATTATTTTCCTAAAATATCTATTTTTTAATTTTTAACAAATAAATATTTAATAATGATTCCTATTTTTTTACAGGATACAGTACAAATGCCTTAAGTAGTGTTGGCGTAAGTGTTGGCAAATCCTCATTGGATCCACACACACATTTAAGACAACCTGGTAAGTAGAAATTTTCCATTTGTGTTAAAATTTTCATTTAAACGAACCTAAACAAATTTTATTGATTTTTGAAACTTCCCCTCCTACCGTTTTTGTTTTGATTTTATTTATTTTTTTCCACACAAGCGTACTTAAGTGACACTTGAAAAGAAACAAATACAACTTTAAATACCCCCTTCGAAGCAAATACAAACACAGTAGCCAAACAAAACAATACAATCGTAATCAAGCACTTGAAACGCATTTGCGGCAATGACACATAAAATAATACAAATCATGAAATTTTAAACTTTTTTGTTTAAATTCATACAATGCTGAAAGTAAAATGTTATTGTACGAGTACTCGTATGTTGAGACTGACTACTTTACGGTATGGTATGATATGAGAATAATGTGGTAAAACCTTAATATTTATCGAGGGGATTTGGAAATGCGTATAAAAAAAAAAACTTAAATGGTATGTGTGAGTGTGTGTGTTTGCTTGTTGTATACATAAATGTGTATTGAATTGTAATGAAATGGCAATTGAGCTAGAAAAAAAGTAATGAAAGAAAGAAAACCTCAATATTCATGCAATGCACAAGAATTAGAATTGTAGCAAATAGAGAAAACAATATTGTAACTAGTTGTTTCATTGTTGTTTTCTTTTGTGACTTAATGTGATGTCGACCTGTCAAATTTTGACGGTCACGAGTAACTTTTTACAATAAAACAGTTAACAAACAATCAGTATATGAAATTATTACGAAATTATTCATTTTCAAATATTTATTAGGTTGGTACTTTAGTGAATGGTACAAATAGTAAATAGAAATTCGAGAAATTTCAATAAACTTCATAAAATTTCCTGCGAGCCCTACAAAGAATGAAACAAAAAATTTTATTTGTTGATAAATGATTTCATATTATTAGTGAAATATATTTGCAACGAAAAACTTAAACGCTTTCAAACATTAAAAAATATTAACTGGTTTTGGTAGTTGTATTATTTGGGGGTATTTTTGTTAGTTACGGTATAAAACAGTATAAATCACCACGGAAAATTTTTCAAGTGATGATGATTGTTCTGAGTCAGAGTCAGATTGCCAATGATACTGATTTTCCAGATAGATGACATTTTTCTTCTAATAGTGAATGAATGATTAATGGCGCTCGCAAGTTTTCAGTCGAAACGGCATGTTTTTAGAATTACCCAATTATTTTGCTAGACTAAAGGATATTTTAACGAAATTTATACTTCGCGGATAGAAATGTTAAAGTATCTTGCGTCTTGAATAGCCACTATTACCCCATTTATCGGTCAAAATAATGCTTTTATACCTAAGTAGCGAAAAAATTTTCATATCTAATTATTTTTTAAATAAAATAATTTACTTTTTTATTCACTTTTTTAAATAAAATCTACCTCAAAAGGTCTACAGATATTAATAATTCGCTAAAACAAACATAAATTTTGTTTAAATGGTGTTACCACGCGAAGAAGAAAGCATATATTCCAAAAATTCATAACTGCACTGTATTCTTAATCGGACCGGTTTCTGGCATTTCAGCCTTCATCAGCGATTTATTGAACATTGTGATATAATTGTTATGTTTTTAATTGAATAGATTGTTTCTATATGAAAATTTTTCTACTTAGGGCGGCCGTGAGGTTTGAACCATGAACCTTCACATACACTCGTACTTGCACTTTTTGGTCAGCGCTTTAACACACTCACCTAAAGTCAGGCCTACGAGCAGTGTGGTTAGATTCAGTTTTCTACCATACAGCTTTACTTTGTATTAATTTCAGAAGATACAACTCTGTCCAAACAAACAATCGTTATTTTTGAATTTTTTGAATATTTAAACAAAATTAATATTAATTACAGTAGTAATTACAATATGTCTGAAAAATGACTATAAATTTAACAAATTTAAAGAATTTTATTTTTAAATTTTCAACAATTTAGTGTAAGACTTCATGTTTCAGTGCGTCTTGGATTTGATACTTATAAAGGGCTACCCTAATGTTTTTAATATACACGAGAATTTTCTCAATTAAACTAAGAAGTATAACAAAATACAAATGGAACTGACTGGCTGACTTAATTCATAAAGCATCGTTTATTTTTTCTTTTGTATGTGTAGAAGAGAAAATGTATGACGCGTGGCATAAGTGAGTTTTTTAGCTTTAAATACACGCGACGCATTAACAGAAAAATAGCAGAAAAAAACATTATGTACTTCTAAACAATAGAAATGTTTGTCAACTTAACGAAAATGAAAAAAAAAAATGCTGAAAACAATGAAATAATTTAATAAAGATTTAGTTTTGACAAATGCACAGAGAGAGAGAGAGACAGACAGAACAAAAATAATAATCTGTTATTTGTAACATATTAAAAATGTATTAAGATTTATTAATGATTGTATGTGCAACTACTTCATACCAACTCACTGTGTGTTGATGTTAAAAATAATGTTTGTTCATTATAAAATATCGGAAAGCAAACATAGTCAACGGGAGCGCTTTTTAAGGAATTATAACCGTTCTGTAAGATTTTGAATTTACATATTATTTCTTATGTTTTCATTGTTCAGTTCAACAAAAAATACATTTCTTCAAATGTATAATTAAAGTAGGTACATATGTATGTAAATACACACCAGACATTGGTAGAGCGTTTTTAAAATACATATATATATTATGTATGCAAAACATATAATTTTACAGTTACTTTTGGGATGGATTACAAAATGAAATCTTCATTTTGTAATTCGGATATTTCGAAGGGCCTTTAAAGCAGGTATCCGTAAATTTTTTTTTTTTTTTATAAAATTGTAACGATGCACTTCAACTTGTATACTAAACATGCAAAAAGTTGTTGAAAACAATCAAATGTATTTAGGTATGATTGTATGTAAACTTCTTAATAAAGTACATTAAAATGTTATATTTATTTATTTTTTTTTTCGTTGCTGCTACACTCGCTACAATGCGAATATTAATCTTGTTGATGTTGTGGTTGTTATTCTTGTATGTAATGAATACACTTGCATGCTCTTAGAACATTACAAAACAACAAAAAACATTGCTAAAAACTAACGAAACATTGCAATAAACACTCGACAACAACAACACGTTTTTATGTATATTCGTTAAGTACCACGCCCTAAGTACTCTTAACAAAATGTGTAAAATTGCTAAAAAATTATTTGTTATTTAGTTGTGGTATTCTACATTTGTACTTCTTCATCAAAACAATACTATTATAAGAATAAAAAAAAAACGAAAAATATCCATTATAACACTTTTTGGTATACGAGTATTTAAGAAAGGAACTCGTGCCTGTGGCCTCTTCAAATGTCCTTATGGACATTTCAAGTTTTATTTTTAATTTTAGAGCTTTTAAATACTTGTGTGTGATACTTTTAATTTAAGAGCACTAACACCTACGCAGAAATCATTAGTGAAACAAAATTTACTATTGCCAGTTCATTCTGTATAAACATCAAATAGTAGGGGTAACATTTATTAAAATAATAATATTTTTCGTAATTCTCCCAAAGTAGATTTGTTCTAAAGGGATATATTCAGAATTTCAATTTTCGCAATAGAACTTAACCTTGGTTTTGAGATTGCAATTTGTTTTATGGAACTGTATGAAATTTTTTAGAAAATTGTTTATTTGTAAATACTTTTTGTACACAACAATGATGAAATAAAGATTACGCAAGAATGATGAAATAAAGATTACGCTATCACGCAGACAAAGCTTAAATCTTCTGCGCATGTTGGAGTTGTGACGTCATGCAAACTGTGTTCCTATTGGCTAACAATTTTCACCTGTAAAACTGTGTTAGTTTATACATAAACATAACATTGGGACAATTTAATATTTTCCTCCTCAAATTATTTGTAAGTAAAACAATTTTATTTTTATAAATTTGTTGAGTTTATTTTAAATTTAGTAAATATAAATAATCTAACAATATTTGAACAAATTTTTAAAGGTTGTTATTATTATTATATTAAATTTCCCCTTTCGTTTATTGGTATTTTTTTTTAGCAATTTCGGCATTTAGTAACCTTATTCTAAAGTACATTTTACATCTAAAAAATTTTTTTTTCACATCTTCATTTGTTTCAATGTCCCCTTTGTTTCTAACAAATGTTTTTGCAAATATCCGCTTGTAAATAACTATTGTTCGTCTTTTAATTTTAAAAATATTGGAACACACGATTTCAGCGTCTGCATTAATTTGATGGCTTACTTCGCCCACTTCTATATAGGTGGTTAACCCATGAGTAGAGGGTTAACCATATTTGAATCTGTTGCAAAACAGGGACTTAACAGTTATAAGGTCTTATTTAATCATTAGCATAGATGAATTCAAATAATGGTTATAATTAACCAGTATCGTAATATATATTTAATTTTGGTCATCGTAACCAATATAGGTATATTTCTCACCTATATACATATATATATATATATATATTTTTTTTTGTGTTATGAATAACTATTATAGCAACCATAAACATATTTTTTTTACCAATAACCATTATCGGCATTAATTTCATTTTTTGGATAGATATTTCTAAGGGGTTAGTAGTTTAATTATTAAACTACTTTAATTAAACGACTTAAAGTTTAATTATTAATAAACTTTTTCATTAAATAATACTTTATTTATAAAATTAATAAACATTTCTTACAAAACTGTCCATTTTGTTTACTTTGCCAAAGATATTTAAATTCATTATCCTTCAAACACCTTAGATATTAATCCATTACAACACAAATTACGATATGTATTCGGGAAGCGATATCCAAAAAAAGTAAATAAAATTACTGTAACGGTTATTGGTACCATCATTTTTTTATACCCTATACCACTATGTGGTTTGGGTATAATGACTTTGTGCTGCTGTTTGTAACAACCAAAAATATTTGACCTAGACCCATCTTTAATTATACCGATCGAATCAGAATCACTTTCTGAGTTGATTTAACAATGTCCGTCCGTCCGTCCGTCCGTCCGTCCGTCCGTCTGTGTGTCCATGTAAAGCTTGTAATCAAACTGCAGGTCGCAAATATGAATATATTTTGACGAAATTTGGTATATAAGCTTTTATCGGCCATGGGATGAACGCTATTGAAATTGGTGAGAATCGGTCCATGTTCAGACCTAGCCCCCATACAAATTACCCATATGAAATCGACATAAATTGCCATAAGATCCAAATTGTCATATAGATCTTACTCAAATTGGGTTTGTATGCGTTCACTACATCCACTAATGAGTAGTCCAAAAATGATCCCTTTGACCCCATATAGAGCTGCTTCCCGATATTCACTTAAATCTATTAAAAAACAAAAATATTGCACTGATTCTTCTCAAATTTTGTTTGTACACATTTTTACAAAATACAAGAGACTTTACCAAACATGATCAGGATCGGTCCATTTTTGGACCTAGTCCCTTTATAGATATAGCATCCGATATGAACTTTTTCATATCTGCAGCCAAAAAAATTAATAAAAATCCCACTCAAATTTGGTTTTTGCTTATTTTCAATATCCAGTTAGTTGGGCCTAAGAGATAGGGTTTCTAAACGCATGGTATAGGGTATCGTATAGTCGGTCTAGACCGACTATAATTTTCTTACTTGTTTTTTGTTGCTATAATAAAACAAGGGTGTTGGCTGGAACTTTATTATAATTTTTTACTAATTTGAAGTCGCTGATTTTAAATCCGCACTTGGTTTGTTTCTATCAGCTCGACCTTTCACAATATACCGTTATGTCCAAATTAAGGCACTTCCACTACATATATTGGAATAACTTGAAAACGGTTCATCATATTTGTTTTAAAAAAAATCCGTACATTGGTTTTAAATTTGCCCAGCAGTTTCAGAGATACCGTGGAAGTTTTGAAAAAAAAGAACAATTTTCAAAAAAAAAAAAAATTTTTGTTCCTTAAAAATTCATAAAAAATCAAAATGCGACATAAATCACAGTTTGGTCTAAAGACATTTAGTTAAACATATTTCGAATGGAATGAGCTTTATTTCATTGCAATCGGTGCACAACTTTTGATTTCGTTCACAGTGTACTGAGAAAACTCAATTGATAAAAATTGTGATTTCCATAAGATTTTAAGATTTTACAAGATTTTCTTATTTATGTATGTTATAATTTAAGAGAACAGGTTTTTTGGTGATTAAAAACTGAATATTGATTTTAATGTTATTTGGGGCGCTGAATCCAAATCTGCACTTGGTTTTTTCTATCAGCGCGACTTTTCGCGATATACCGTTATGTCCAAACTTAAGACACTTCCACTACATATATTGGAATAACTAGAAAATGGTTCACCATTTTTTGGTGAGTCTTAAAATTAATTTTTTTAAAAGATGTAATTGTTACCTTTGGAAAACAATCAAATTTTAAAAAAACGCCAAAAAAAAAAATTACTGAGTAGTGGTTGTTTAAGTAAAAAAAAAATAAAATAAAAACAAGTAAGAAAATTATAGTCGGTCTAGACCGACTATACGATACCCTATACCATGCGTTTAGAAACCCTATCTCATAGGCCCAACTAACTGGACATTGAAAATAAGCAAAAACCAAATTTGAGTGGGATTTTTATTAATTTTTTTGGCTCCAGATATGAAAAAGTTCATATCGGATGCTATATCTATAAAGGGACTAGGTCCAAAAATGGACCGATCCTGACCATGTTTGGTAAAGTCTCTTGTATTTTGCAAAAATATGTACAAACAAAATTTGAGAAGAATCAGTGCAATATTTTTGTTTTTTAATAGATTTAAGTGAAGATCGGGAAGCAGCTCTATATGGGGTCAAAGGGATCATTTTTGGACTACTCATTAGTGGATGTAATGAACGCATACAAACCCAATTTGAGTAAGATCTATATGACAATTTGGATCTTATGGCAATTTATGTCGATTTCATATGGGTAATTTGTATGGGGGCTAGGTCTGAACATGGACCTATTCTCACCAATTTCAATAGCGTTCATCCCATGGCCGATAAAAGCTTATATACCAAATTTCGTCAAAATATATTCATATTTGCGACCTGCAGTTTGATTACAAGCTTTACATGGACACACGGACGGACGGACGGACGGACGGACGGACGGACGGACGGACGGACGGACATTGTTAAATCAACTCAGAAAGTGATTCTGATTCGATAGGTATAACTAAAGATGGGTCTAGGTCAAATATTTTTGGTTGTTACAAACAGCAGCACAAAGTCATTATACCCAAACCACATAGTGGTATAGGGTATAAAAATAAAATTTTGTATATTGAAAAATTATGAAAAATCCAAAACGGGAAAAAGTGTCTTATTATTTTCAAGTAAAGTTACATAACCTATAAACAAAATGAGATATAGACCATAAAAATCGATGAACACGTTTCTCTTTTATTCACAATTAAATGAAGGTACCTCATTTTGAATTACCTCAGTTGAGTTTTCTCAGTAAATTGTAAACAAAATCAAAAGTTGTGAACCCATTACAATGAAAATAGCTCATTTCATTCGAAATATGTTTAACTAAATGCTTTTAGGCCAAAAAAAAATTTTTTTTTCAAAATTTTTCTTTTTTTCAAAACTTCCACGATATCTCTGAAACTGCTGGGTAAATTTAAAACCAATGTACGTCTTAAGGATAATTTTATTGACGAGTTTTTGATTTTTTTTAAACTGAATATGATGAACCGTTTTCAAGTTATTCCAATATATGTAGTGGAAGTGCCTTAATTTTGGACATAACGATACATCGCGAAAAATCGAGCTGATAGAAAAAAACCAGATTCGGATTCAAGGTCCCAAATAACCTTAAAAATAACATTCAGTTCTTAATCAACAAAAACCTTGTTCCCTTGTGGAATTCTTCATAACCAAAAAAAATATTTTTCATTTATATTGGTTTCGGTGTTCAAAATACTATATATCTTACGAATAATGATTAAAAATTCCCTAAAATAGATAAAGCGAATTTTGGCGTAACCTTTTCTTCTGAAAGAAAGAAATAACGATTATTTTCCATCCCTGGATGCAAATATATCCGGCAGGTCTTCTAACTCATTTTCATTATTTTCTGATTGTAATACATCTTCTGGGATGCTAGCATTATTACCTATAAGTATAGTACCTGAAGAAACCACAAGAAAATGAAACACTGCATTATTTCAAAATCATTCGGAAGTATTGTCTACCTCGACATTTGCGTTTGTACTTAAAATGGCTTCGTTGTACCCCAGAATATATGACCGAAGTCTATGTTTAAATTCTTGATGATCAGGGTGATCGTGAAGACCGCCTTTCGATCTAATTATTAAAAAACAAAAAATTTCCAGAACATCCTAGTTTAAGCGATTAATTAAGATGCACTCAATATGTGCGAATCTTCACTTCGATTTGTAGCATTTTTAAAGCGGTATTTGATTGAATGATGCCCGTAAAGTTAGCGAATTACATTTTAATCCAACATAAATTTAATGTAATTTTATACCTTTTTGAAATGGTAGCAGTGTCTTTTTGGTAACAGTATCTTTTTAAAAACTTTCATACGTTTTCATTTCCAAACTTTTTGTGAACAGTTGTAGGGTATCTTCCTGAATGTCAGCCATCATTGGTGTGTTTTTCTCATCGCATATAAGTGTTTCAAATTCATTTGTAATTTCAACTTCATTTTGAATTTTAAAGTCATTTGGAATTTCAATTTCAGTTGCAATAGCGCTCGTCGCTATGGTCGAAACTGCTCCCTGTTTCAATTTTCGTATACGCCAATGGCAAAATCCTATTCACATTTATTAGGTAATGAACTGTTAAAATTAAGTTTGTGATAAATTACCCATTTCAAATTTCTTTGAAAATCCTCCTGTTTGAAACGTAAGGCACAAATTATTTCTTTTTGAACATGTAATTTTAGATTTTGAACAATTAATTTTTCTCACAATTTCTCACTTGTTTTTTTTCTTGGCCCCTGCACACCTCACGTTTACGATTTTCTACTTTCTTGTTTTTTTTAGTTTTTCTCTGTGCTGGGACTTTTTAATACCCTTCACTAAATAATTGTAATAATTTTAATTATTTTAATATTGTTTCTAATAAAATATAAAGCGAAATTTGTAATTTATAACAATAACTCATTTAATATTTTTTGAGAACTGGCAAAGTGATTTTAATTGAAGGGTTGGCAACTATCACATAAGACATACATTTTTCGTAGGCAATTATAATTTTCACACATGAAACGGACTTGGTAACCCTTGATCAGTACGTCCTTCCATTTGTAACGCATCGAAAAATTAATTTGCAACCCTATATATTATATATATATTATATATATGAACCTTATAACAACTAGGGTTGATATAGCTATGTCCGTCTGTCCGTCCGTTCGTCTGTTTTTGAAACCACTCTCAGTCATAACATAAACCATTTAGCTGGGCTAACTTCATAAAATATTGTTTGTCAATATTTCGAGCAGATTGGTATTAAAAATGGAACAAATCTGGCATCATTGCGCCAATGTATGTTCTAATATTTGTTTTTTGTTTTTTCTGTTACATGAAAAGCATTTAGAGCAGTTACCGAACTCAACTGTCACGTAACCGAAATGTTCCAATCTGTTGGAAATAGATTTTTGATCGCACATTCGGTATTTAAATTATATATTAGAGCGAGAGAATTTGTAACATAAACTTCTGTCCTTATGAGTCATTGTTGTAATTTTAAATACCTTAAAATTTGTTTCAGTTCAGTTACCTTTATGTTAATATTTGATTGAAATATATTATGTCTATAATTAACTTGCATTATTTTATCCTTTTACAGATCCATATCAAATGTTTGGAGCTACCAGCAGTCGACTAGCTAGTTCGGGTAAGTTTTGTTTTTCTACCAATCGCACAAAAATTGCAGGTGCTTAGATTAATCAAAACATGACAAGTGGCCACGTGCTTAAGAACACTAAAATGCATTTGGAAATTGTTGGTAGGGATTTCAAGTACGTATTTAAGTTTTTTCTTTTGCAGAGAATTAATTTTACATATAAACTTATTAGCATTTTATCCTGATCTATTTGAGACATATAAAATATTCCATGTAAATTTCAAATACCCCTCCTCTTACATGAAAAAAAATTAAATAAAAGTTATGGTTTGAAATATCTATCACCTTTTCTTTTGTTGTGTTTTGGACTTACTTAACAAACGAAAGGTGTTTTTAAAAAGTCATTACTAAAAACTGTGTGTCTGGGTTGTTTGGCAAGGGTGTGTGTGCTGTTTTAGAGTTAAATACAAATTATCATGATTTTTTTAATATTTCTAAGAGTTTACGTTCAAACATTAAATAAATGAATTCATACACGTGATCATACGTGGATCGACTTCTGCAAAGGGTTAAATTATACTGTTGTAATCATTCATTAATTCTTATTTCATGTTAATGATTGTCCTTTTTTCGCAGTCTATTAAAAATGTTCAAATGAATTTAAGGATAGAACGGGTTAATTTGCTTTTAAATCCTCCCAAAAGAGGGCGTATTTTTAAAATATTTAATAAATCATAAATATATTTAAAACTCGTCAAACAAGCTTTAAATATACTCTTCATTTTGGTTTTTTATTCCTGAGAAATTTTTTAATAGGCGGTTATCTTCACAACGAAAAGGCAACTCATAAAATAATGTTCTAAAGAAAATAGGATTTTATAAATAGAAAAACCATTGTCGTACGAGTATGTTTTTACTTAGTCATGACATCAAAATTATTTACTGTGTTGTTCCATATTTACTACGTTGTTTTATGGAGAGATAATTTTTCGGACCAAAACAACAGCATATAATATGAAACGAATCGTCATAAAAAATGGTGGGTGGAGGGAAACCCGGAATGCAAAACATATATAATATAAAAATTTTTTATTTGATGAGTACATTAATTTTTTGCAGCGAAATATCAGCAATAATGACAATCAAACAATAATTGACTAATTGACTATTTATTTCTTTGAATAACTTATAATAATCTAACCCATAAAAACAAAGTTTTTATTAAAACTTTTTCTTCCCTTGTGCACATGAGTTTTGAATATCTCCGTGACTATGAGCGACTGTGTGTAACTATCTTAAAATTAATCTTTGACCACACCAAGTCTATGGACAAAGTTTCGGATCGATCGGATGAGGGGAAATGACATTTAGAACACTCCGTGACTGTGTGTGACTATGCGTGACTATGCTTGACTACCCCAAAATTAATATGTAGTTACAACAAACTATGGGCCAAGTTTCAGATCAATTGGAGAAGGGGGAATGGGGTTGACCCACGACAGACAGACAGACAGACAGACAGACACACAGACAGAGAGTATGAGTTAAAAGAAAGAGTTTAAAAAGGACAAATAACTACTAAAATATTTGATTTTTATAAAAATAGAAGAAATTCAATGTTGTTGCGCCTCTTTACATATTACTGATGACAAGAAAATTCAATATTAGCAAAGCATTTTATTCCAAAATCTGACCAAATGAGATTCTTTTAAAAAAATAACCGTAATAATTTGGAGTTAAAAATCACGAATCTGAAGTCCAAATGTTTTTGCAGATTTTTTGTTCTTGAGAAAAATGGTGTTCGATTAATCAAACACTGGACACTATTTAGCATATTTTGTACTGAGTGTTAATAAAGAAGAAAAGAAATTAAAAAACGCACTTTTTGGTCAGCGCTTTAACACACTCACCTAAAGTTAGGCCTACGAGCAGTGTGGTTAAGAATTTTCATTTTAATTTAATTTAAAATATTTGAATTTTTTGAATAAATTGTCTTTTATTAGCTTGGGGTCATATGTGACCCCAAATCCAAAAGGGTTAATGGCCTCATATTATTTTTTTCCGAAATCCTTGGCTATTAAGATAAAACATAACATTTAAAAGTGATTAATTTTTGATACAGAATATTTAGAAAGAGTACATTTACTGAATATATCACAAAAATCTAATTTCTCTCGAAATCCGCAAGAAGAAATCCTTCTGGCGGAGGAATTGACTGCAAAATTAACACAGTTCATCTTTTTTATTTTTTTTTTACATTTTGTGTAAGAAAATTTTTAAAACTTAAAAAAGGAGTTTTTAAAATTTTATCAAAATAGGTTAACAACGTGGTAATGAAACAATATTTCATGTCTGAGAACTTATAGGTATAGATACCAAAAAAATGATGGCTTTAATTAATTTCCTAAAGTTGAAAAATTGGTATAAAGATCAAGATTATATACAGTTTATGGAGTCGCAAAATAATTTTTCGATGAGTTACAAACGTTACATTATATAAGATTTTGTAAAAACGCAACGATTTTTCATTGAAGAAAAATGTTAAAAGAAATAAAAGCATCCTGAAATTTTATTTTTGAAAACGTTTCAATAATATCAACCCTTTTGATTTTGTCTTCATGCATCCAATCAATAAATTCTTCATTTGAAATTTTTGGGGTGATTTCATTAAGATAATCAAACACAGTCTTCATCGTTTATTGTAAATTTTAAAGAGTTCAGCTTTCTTTATGTTCAGTGGTTAATATTCTTCATAGCTCCACTAGTTACTAGCACGCATCAAGACATTAAGCGGTAGTTCATCTTAGCATTTTTCGAAACGCAAAAGTTAAGCTAGCAATACCATTGGAAAACAATTGAAACAAATAACACAGGGACCGTAACAGTTATTCCATTTTTCAAAAAGTCAGACGGTAACAGTTATTTTTGGATTTTGATTCTTTTGAGCAAAAATAACAGTTATTTTTTGATTTTGGTTTTTTTGAGCAAAAATAACAGTTATTTTTTGATTTAAAAAAAAAAAAAAAAAAAATAACGGTTATTTTCTGATTTTTATTTTTTCTAGCAAAAATAAAAGTTAGTATTGTTTTGGAGTTAAAGGAGATTTGCATACGTAATCTACCATCATCTGATCAACTCAAGGTTCAGGAATGGGTATCAATCAAAACTTTGTCTCAGTTCTAGCAACTGTACAATAAATAGAGTGACAGCGGTTTTATGAAAAAAAAAATGTTGGTCGCATTTTGAAGTGTGCGGGTCGGATTATTGTGACACTGGATGTAAAACTTTAGTGCGCAAAATTTGAGCCAAATCGGACAGTGCTCTACGCGCATTGGGTTCAAAGTTCAAATATTAAAAATTATCAAAAAAAAAAATCATTTTTCAACAAAATGTTGATATTAATAATTGTGTTTCAATTAAATTAATTAATGAACAATAATCTACCGTGAATTATGTTTCTAATAAAATAACAAAATCTATTATCGGTTAAAAAACATCCAAGTTATATTAAGTTCCCCAGGCAATAAATGCGCCGCAGACCACTTGATTAAGAAAATCGAGCTTACATTTTCAAGGAAATTGACATAATGTACAACAACAACATTTGTGCATTCTCCTGATCCGAAAATGATCTTATGTAAAGTATTTTGCATCTTGTGTATTGTTACGCCGTTCTAAATTAATATCAAATCGGTAGGTATTTTTTAGCACTATTTCAAAATCTCCTATTTTACTTTTTCAAAAATTTTGTTTAAGAAATTTACCGAAATCAACGACTGGACTCTAAGATCTTATTAACAAAATGTATGTGATTAAAAATGCCAAATATTGTAGGTATCCTATTCTTAATTTGGCGAGGGTAGCGCTTTTATTTTAGGCTACATCTTTTTGGTGTTTTGTATTTCAAATATCTTTTATCAAAATATGGTACTACTTGGTATAAGTTCTCAATCTTGTAAATTAGGGTTAAATTGAAACCCTATAAACTGTCCCTCTTTAAGGTCAAAAGTCAAATTTAATGAGATTTAGTTTTTTATAAAACAAATATCAAAATAATATATATTTGTGGAAAGATTTCAATAAAAATTGTTAATAATATTTTAGTTATTCAAAAAATAATATGCTGGACTTATTATCTGAGATTAACCCGTGGGGTACCCTTCATCATCAGGATTTTTTTTTTTTAATAAAACAAATCCTTTTCAGCCGTCAAATTGCTTCTAGGAGAGTTGCTGTAAAATTTGTCAGTGGAAAATTTGGAAGCACTAATGTTAGTAAAACTAAATTCTGATGTTTAAAATATACTTAATATTGGCTTGAAAAAATTAAAATAAAAATAACTTTTATTTTTTTGCTCGAAAAATAAAAATCAGAAAATAACTATTATTTTTATTTAAATGGTGCGTGGTAAAGAAGAAGAAAGCATATATTTCAAAAATTCATAACTGCACTGTATTCTTAATCGGACCGGTTTCTGGCATTTCAGCCTTCATCAGCGATTTATTGAACATTGTGATAATTGTTTTGTTTTAATTGAATAGATTGTTTCTATATGAAAATTTTTTCTACTTAGGGCGGCCGTGAGGTTTTGAACCATGAACCTTCACATACACTCGTACTTGCACTTTTTGGTCAGCGCTTTAACACATTCACCTAAAGTCAGGCCTACGAGCAGTGTGGTTAGTTTCAGTTTTCGTACCATACAGCTTTACTTTGTATTAATTTCAGAAGATACAACTCTGTCCAAACAAACAATCGTTATTTTTGAATTTTGAATATTTTTTTTGCATTTATACTTCTAATTTCCACTATTCTCAGTTTTCGTAAGAGTTGTCATATGTGATGTACGTTTTTTTGTACATACCTCAAATATATGTAAAGTGCATATGTATATGTAAAGTATATATGCTTTCTTCTTCTTTACCACGCACCATTTAAACAAAATTAAAATTGCATATTAATTACAGTAGTAATTGCAATATGTCTGAAAAATGACGATAAATCTAACAAACTCTTATTTTTGTTTGAAGAAATAAAATTCAAAAAATAACTGTTATTTTTGCTAGAAACATTAAAAATCAAAAAATAACTGTTATTTTTTCTCGAAAAAATGAAAACCAAAATTTTAAAAATCAATATATTTTATCATAGACTAGTTGATAAGGATGAATATGGTATATTTGAATCAGTTTTCCGACATTTGCTTCTAAATGCTTTTTTTGTTTTAAAACTTAAAAATAACTGTTATTTTCGGTCCCCTACAAAAAAAAATAAATGAAAAAGACAAACCGAAAATTTTGGGAGAAAGTTGCGTTAACTGAGGAATTTTTTGGAAAACTTTCCTTAATTGAGTCAACAATGCAAGCAATTTACGATTTGTAGTAATCGAGGAAGTGGGCTTAACAAGGGCTGAGAAATAATGATCACATAATGAAATAATGTGTCTACTTTATGTAATTTTTTAATGTTGCGAGCTCCAGAAGAGAGAGTTAACTAAAGCCATATAAAAACAGAGATTAGAAAAATAAAATAGTTTTAAATTGATAAATAACCATAACTGAGATGCTGGTCATCTTATTTGTTCCAATAAATCTGTGTTCACATGAGATAACCGCCTAAGTCGACTTAAGAACGATTTGAGTTATGTATGCTATCATATTCTACTATTAATGCTTTATATTTATGTGGAATCCCTATTTCTCTAACATTGTTTTTTCAAAAGTTATTAATGAAAACATACTGACCTAAGTCGTAATAAAACCCCATTACATTAATACAAAAAGTAATTTTTCTCGAAAACGGCGTTTAATGCTTGGGAGACCACAGAAATATGTATGCTTGTAGCACAAAGGAATTAGTATCAGAAAATTGAGTACATTCAGTCAAATCATCAACATTTAAGTTTTTCGTATTCATTATTGAGAATTTAATTTCGTAGTAGAACCTATAAATAATGGATTTTCTTTTATAATTAATACGAAAATTATTATTATAAAAAATAATAATTATTTCTAAATATATATATTTAAAATTTAGATTACCCTTTTTACCCATTAACTGTATTTAACAGAGAAATAAAATTAAAGTCTTTTAGTTATACTTGCTTGATAAGTAGGTACGAATATGTATGTATGTTTTACAGAATACATAGACCGGAATTGGCATAAAAACCAAATCGACCCCCGTTTTCCGACGCGACATATAAATGTTTAGCTTCGCCCACAACTACTCAAGAACAATGCTTGTACACTATGAAATTGTTTTTTTTTTCTCTTTTCTTTTCAACTTTTGCCAAATAATATATAACAGTTTATTTTCTTTAACAACCTTAACATGAACTCTACGTGCTCCAAATCATTTCAAAAGAATAACACGCGAGACTGGCCAGTACAGAGTAGTAATATAAATGACTAAATAACCTTTACGAAGTGAACTCAACCACTGGAAGGACTAGAGTTTTCTTAAAGTTTTTTATTCATTTTTTTTTTTTTTTTTGCATACACAATGTTAAGTTGTTTCTGTATTTAAAGAATGATGGTGGCAAAAATGCTGTTTTGATTAATTATAGTTTCCTTAAAACACGGAACCGCTTTGTTACCTAAAGTCCGGTGCAACAACAATAATAACATCTACTACAACCAGAATAACATTCTAAAGATTCAGTGAAAATTTAAATGCTCTAAACATGCAACATGCAGTTCGGAAAAAAGAAAATAAAACTTAAACTGAAAATTATTGCTATTTCAAAATGATATTTAAGCTGAATTCCAATTGCAAAATATTAACAACTACATTTCTAATATAATAAAGAGATTAAAAAGAATTCAAGAATTTAAAAAGTCGATAAGTCTTTAAGTTTATGATTAGAAAAGACTTTAAGTCTGGATGTTTATAAATTATTTGGAATAACGTAGATTAATATTAATCCAAATTGCATAAGGATTATTAGACTTTATCACATCAGTACAGGTGTTTGTTTGATAATCCAGTTTTAATAATTGTATGAATTTCTCACTTGCCAAATCGATTAACTCCACTTTCAGACTTATTTAAATTTTAATATCAAAGCGTCTGGCTCCTAATTATAAAATTATTTGTAATTGTTAATACCACCTTTTTATTAGAGAAACTTGCTTTGAATACAAGCAGTCGTCCATCAGGAGCTTTGATATTAAAATTTAAATAAATCGGAAATTGGAGTTAAACGATTTGGCAAGTGCGGCATTCATATACAGATAGATCACTGCTGAATAGAAGTCACATATTGCAAAATAAACTTGAACTACAAATGAATTCCATTTAGCATATTATGACCAGATATGTTTCAATAATCATAGCGAATAGTCAGGAAAATGGTAAAAGTGCTACAAAAATCGCGTTATTAACAACATTTTTTTCTCTAAAAATATGACTGTAGTAGTATCAATTCCAAAATAAAACCGCACTGTTTTTCTAATATAATTATTCAAAATCTCTCTCAACGAATTAGAGCGTCGTAAAATAATTTTTTGAGATTTGTGACGAAAATCCGCTCAAAATAGTAAATAAAATTCTTCGCTACTTCAAGGACATGAAATATAAAAAGTTATTCACTTCAAAGAAAGTTTAATTAGTGAATAACAATGTAAAACAAGTAACAAAATTATAGTCGGTCTATACCGACTATGAGATACCCTATACCATGCGTTTAGAGACCCTATCTCTCAGGCCCAACTAACTGGATATTTATTTATTTTTTTTTTTTTTTATTTATTTATTTATTTACATCAGCTACAGTAATTTATAACATCAGCTGGATTTGAAATATATTGTTACACGATCATTTAAATAATAATAATATAATTATAATCTAATAATAATATTGATAATAAATAATAATAACAATAGTATTACAAACGGTCATTTTAATTGAAATGACTAACATTATTAATAAAAAATACTACAAACATAAGTTAAAAATTGTAACGACTTAAAAGTAGAAGAAACACAGATCACATACCAAGAAGACATAACAAAAAAAAAAAAAAAGGACACATTACAACATGGATACTTTACATATAATGGTAGACACAAACAAATAATTTTGAAATAGACAGAGCAGAGGTAGAAATAATGAACAGCAACATCCGGGCGACAGAACATCAGGAACATCAAAACATCAGGAACATAATTACCATGATCTGAAGCATCAGGACACCAGGAAACATAATTAAATTAGGACTTCAGAACATCAAGAACTTAATTATATATGTCTGGAACATCAAGAACATAATTATATTGCACAGAAATATCAAGACAAAATATCATCAGAAACATCATTTGATTGATCTGGAACATCACGACATCAGTAACATGAAATTGATAAGGAACATTAGGATATCAGGGACGATATTAAAGTTGACATAACAAGAAACACATAACCACATGGTCACATTACAAAACGAACACATTACAACACAGATAGATTACATATACAGGTAGACACAGAGATAAAAGAGGTGGAATAAACACAAAACAATCAACAAATAACTTATAATAGCCAGCAAAGTAGAGTAGTGATCAGGAACATCAGGAACACATTGAAATTGATCTGGAACATCAGGACATCCGAATATCAGGAACACAGATAAATTGATTAGAAACATGAGGGCATCAGGAATACAAATAAATGTGATCAGGACCATAATTAAAATTGACAGTAGGGTTAAACACGCTACAGATATTGTAGTTCTAGTTGGCAACCAATAATCAAATATTACGCAAGAGAGATTTTTTAATTTTATGAATTGGGTCAGAAAATGAAAACAGATCATAATAATCATTATACAATTTACACAGAACACGTAATGGATTAAAAAGTTCATAGTTAGATCTACAAAACGGTATTTTCAATGGTATATAATATCTTGTGACCCGATTAGGAACGTTAAAATTTATTTCGTTAAGAAGAAAGCATGAATTTATTTCACCATTAATTAATTTTACCATAAATGTAATATTTAACATCATTCTTCTAGTTTTAAGTGTAGGAAGATCTATAAGTTTCAATCTGTGCTCATATTGTGGCAAATCAGTGTTATTACTCCAACCTAGGCCACGCAAAGCAAATAAAAGAAATTGTTTCTGAACTGATTCGATACTATCACTATAACAAGAATAATTAGGTGACCACACAACAGATGCATACTCAAGGGTAGGCCTAACGAGGCAAGTAAATAAACGTTTAGTAACATAAGGATCATCAAATTCCTTAGACCACCTTTTAATGAAACCCAAAAGAGATTTTGCCTTATTAACACAAGAATCGATATGTTAGTTAAACCGTAATCTATGGTCCAATAACACACCCAAATCAAGAAAATTTGTAACATTTTCAAGACATTTACTATCAATATAATAAACTGTAGGAATCAACGCTGCTTTAGTAAAGGATAACTTTTTACATTTCCTGAAATTTAAGGACATATTATTTACATTACACCAATCTGTCAGTCCTACCAAATCTTCCTGCAATAATTTCGAAGTATCAATATTTTCAAATGATAAAAAGAGTTTAACATCATCTGCATACATTAATACTTTAGAAAAACGAACAACGGAAGGAAGGTCATTAAGGTATAATACAAAAAGAACTGGACCCAAGTGACTACCTTGTGGAACACCTGAAGTGACAGAAATAGAAAATGAAGAACAATTTCTAAAAACAACTTTCTGAGATCTACCTTTCAAGTAAGACGATACCCACTTCAACAACCTAGGTGGGAAGCCCAAAGAATCAAGTTTAAATAATAAAAGTTCATGATGAACAGCATCAAAGGCTTTACTAAAATCAGTATAAATAACATCTGTCTGAAAATTATATGATATAGATATAGAAAATAAGCATAAACCAAATTTGAGTGGGATTTTTATTAATTTTTTCGGCTGCAGATATGAAAAAGTTCATATCGGATGCTATATCTATATGGGGACTAGGCCCAAAAATGGACCGATCCTGACCATTTTTGGTAAAGTCTCTTGTATTTTGCAAAAATATATACAAACAAAATTTGAGAAGAATCAGTGCAATATTTTTGTATTTTGATAGATTTAAGTGAAGATCGGGAAGCAGCTCTATATGGAGCCTATGACTAAGAGTTGTCCAATAGGGATCATTTTTGGAGTACTGATTAATGGATGTAATATATACATACAAACCCAATTTGACTAAGATTTGTATGATAATTTGGATCTTATGGCAATTTGGATCTTATGGACCGATTCTCACCAATTTCAATAGCGTTCATCCCATGGCCGATAAAAGATCAAATACCAAATGTCATCACAATATATTCATATTTGCGACCTGCAGTTCGATTACAAGCTTTACATGGACACACAGACGGACGGACGGACATCGTTATATCGAATCAGATAGTGATTCAGATAGTGATTCTGATTCGATCGGTATAATTAAAGATTGGTGTAGGTCAAATATTTTTGGTTGTTACAAACAGCAGCACAAAGTCATTATACCCAAACCACATAGTAGTATAGGGTACAAATAGAAAATATATGTGGTTCGGGTAGATAATGTCGGTTACAAGACTCGAAACTTTGGAATAAATCAAATGCAAAAACAATGGGCCATAGTGGAAAATCGTTAGTGAAGACAAAAACATGATCAAATAGTATTACTTCTCCGCTTCCTCTCAGTTTAAATTGTGATACATGACAACTCTTACTTTACTAAAAAAGGCAATGAATGTCTGTCAAAACTTTATTTTTAACCTTCCGGTCATAAAGCTATCGAAAAGTCTATAAATATCATTAGACGATCCAGTGTTTCTCAAAGGAGGATTAGGAGAATGATAAATGTATTCCAGCTCTTCAGATATTTATCGAAAAGAACCATCGACGAGACCAAATAATATTCCGGGCCGATTGAGCGCCCTCAAAGTACGTTACGGCTACAGTTGAAAACTTTAAAAGAAAATAATCTAAACCATAAAAGCAAAGTTTTTATCAAAACTTTTTCTTTCCTCATGCATATAAGTGTTAAACTCCTTGTGACTGTGCGTGGCTACCCCAAAATTAATCTATATTCACAACAAGACTATGGGCCAACTTTCAGATCAATTGGATGAGGGGAAATTGGGTTGCCCCATGGCAGACAGAAGACAGAGAGTATGAGTTAAAAGAAAGAGTTTAAGAGTTTCTTTCCTTATGCATATGAGTTTTGAATATCTCCGTGACTGTGCGTACCCGTGTGTGACTATCTTAAAATTAATCTTTGGCCACAACAATTCTATGGAAAAACTTTCAGATTGATCGGATATGGGGAAATGAGGTTTCAATTACTCTGTGACTGTGCGTCACCATGCGTGACAGCGCGTGACTCAGACAAAGTTAATATTTTTTCACAGCAAGTGTACGGACCAAGTTTCAGATCGATCGGCTGGGGGAAAATGACATTTAGATCACTCCGTGACTGCCCCAAAATTAATCTGTAGTCAAAACAATACTACGGGCCAAGTTTCAGATCGATTGGATGATGGGGAATGGGGTTGCCCCACGACAGACAGACAAAGAGTATGAGTCAAAAGAAAGAGTTTAAAAATCGAATTCCCCAATTGAAATTTTTGGGCAAATTTTAAAAAAATCGTACATATAGAGAAACAAGTGCTTTGCAAAAAATTAAAAAGAGCTAAAAACCATTAATGAAAAGGAAATTAAAAGGCCCATGACTGAAGTTCCGCAAAAAAATTTGGAAAGCATACTAGTATTATATAAATAAACATTACAACGAAAATGCTTATTCCTTATAAATTTTGTATTTGTTAATATTAGTCTAATTATTAATTAAGCAACCAATTTTGTCCGGAAGATATCTAGGCAAAACCTTTGTTCTAGCTAGTATCACTTATGGGAAAAGGTCAAAGATGTTTCTATATAACTATAGTAAAGCAGTAATAACTTATCAAATTTATCCTTCAAAAGTGTAATTAGTCTGTGAGCCATGTTAAGTCATGCCTTAAACTGTAATCATTACATAGTTTTTTGACATTTTAAGTATTTGCAACAATTATGTAAAATTTCACAACATGCTAAATCTAAAACACTTGAGGAAACATAAAAAATAACACCAAAAATAGCAAGATTACAACAACTAATTATTTCCGTAGGGGCTTTTAATTTAAAATTGTTTCGTTTTATTTTTTATTTTTCTTCTGGCGCTTAAATTAAATTAAAATTTTTCTGTTCAAGTTAAGATCAAAGGAAAAAACCCCTCTTTAATAGTTTTTCATGTAAAAAAGAAAATAAAATAAAAAACACTTTTTTTTTAATTCAAAACTGTTGTTACAATATGCTAATTTTTGCTGAAGTAAAAGCAAAACAAAATGGCGTTAGATGTCTGTGTAGTGCTTTTAAAGAAAGCTCCTTTCTCTTTGGCAACAAACATGGCGGCGGGTGTATGAATTTTATTTGATACTAAGAAAAAATTATATTCCAGAAGGCATGAAGAAAGGCAATGTTGCATGTTGGTAATTAAAATATTACCAACATGCGTTTGTTAAGTTAAAATTACTTTCCGCTTTCTGGTAGTTGAAAAAAAAGTTTTTAAGCTTTTTGAAGCCAAAACAGAATTATGAATAAAAATCAAGACGTAAGGACGGAAACTTGAATTAGTCGTCCTTAATACATTAGTAATTATAACAAATAATATCTATAGAAAAAGATTGACACATACGAAAAAAAATATTGTTTTTATTTTCAATAACATTTTTATTGCTACAATTAGGTTGGCACAAGCGAATTTAGTTATAATAACGACTTTTAATTTAAGAATATTCGGATTTTTATAAAAAAATTTAGCTTCTGAATGGCATTCAATTCCATTAAATAACACGTGCCATTATGGCCTGCTTTACAATTCAATCATTTAGATGTTGTTTAGTCTATTCGTTTTTTTTTTTTCTTTTATTCTCAGATTGAAGAAAACTTCACTTAAGCTGTATCTCTGATTTGCAATTAACACAATATTCATGTCGACGCTGTTAATGATTCTCACACATGAGTGGTGTTAAAATTTCTCGGAAAGAAAACGTTCAAAAAAACACACCATTTATTCATTCATAGCAACCCTTCAATTGTTAGTATTCATTCTATTTACTACCCTTCTAAAATAACATACAGAACAACATATAGAATACCTAATTGCCAAATGATTAAGCGATTTATGATGTTCAACCGAACTCCTTTGAAGTGCGTAACGAATAGAATAATGTTTCATCAAGTTGTTGAAAGTTTTGCGGTTGTCTTTAATATCTTTAAAAGTGCGATTTATTTCAATTCAAAGCCGGAGGTTATTTTTTAAAAACTGAAAACAAATCTATGGGTGGTCTTTAACTTGAGCACTTGTTGCTAAATATTGTATTGTTTAATTTAGAAAGTTTGTAAAAAAAAAAAAAAAAATATCAACAATAGCCGATTTTTTTACAGCCACACTCTCCTCCAGTTCATTACCCATTCAGAAAGTGAATATTATTGGAATTTCATCACAGTTCAGTTACCGTCTTTCAGGATCGGCATATTTAGTTTCAATTTAATTTAATTTATTTTGATTTAAAAAGTTTTTATGAACCAAAAGTGCTCGTATCGTCCCTGCGCCTACAACAATATATTTGATTTTGCTCTATTTTTAAGGAGAGTCATAAATTTAACTTTGCTGTTATTTGAAAAAAATAATTCTCTTAGTAGATTCACTAATATGACGTATACGCTGGAGAAAATAATTATAATTATTTCGAATAACTTGAAAAATATTTTTAGTTTTGAGAAAACGCACAAAATAAAGAATATTTAATTTATTTTAGAGATGACGAAATTTAAACCATTTATTCAAAGAAAGTAATTATGAGACCAAACTTAAAACTTTTCACAAAATACATAAAAATACATAAAATACAACAAAAATATGTATACATATATTCTTAAAATACTAATAATGTCTGATTCTAACGGTTGATCATAACTTTTGAAGTATTGAATTTATTAATAGATTTATTTTATTTCATTCTTTAATAATGGCACTTGTTACCTTTTAACGTTTTCGTATTGTTTCCCTTTGAAAGACTTGACGAGATAATTATGCCCATAAATTTTTGATTGGACTTAAATCACTGCTGCAGGTCGGCCAACAGTGAACCATTTCACGAGAGACGGTCAAAAATCCATAAATTTTGTTTGGATTGAAAAATAAAAAATGAAAAATAAAAATGAAAAATAGAAAATGAAAAATTAAAAATAAAAAATAAAAAGGAAAATAAAAAATTAAAAAACGAAAAATTAAAAATGAAAAATAAAAAAAAATAATAAATAAAAAATTAAAAATTAAAAATAAAAAATGAGAAATAAAAAATGAAAAATAAAGAATGAAAAATTAAAAATGAAAAATTAAAAATGAAAAATGATAAACGAAACACGAAAAATGAAAAATAAAAATGAAAAATGAAAAATTTGAAATGAGAAATAAAGAATGAAATATTCAAAATATAAAATGAGAAATAAAAAATGATAAATAAAGAATGAAAAATTAAAAATTAAATTAAATTAAAAAGAAAAACGAAAACTGAAAAATGAGAAATGAAAAATTAAGAATGAAATATAAAAACTAAAAATAAAAAAATTAAAATTAAAAATTAAAAATTAAAAATTAAAAATTAAAAATTAAAATTTAAAAATTAAAAATTAAAAATTAAAAATTAAAAATTAAAAATTAAAAATTAAAAATTAAAAATTAAAAATTAAAAATTAAAAATTAAAAATTAAAAATTAAAAATTAAAAATTAAAAATTAAAAATTAAAAATTAAAAATTAAAAATTAAAAATTAAAAATTAAAAATTAAAAATTAAAAATTAAAAATTAAAAATTAAAAATTAAAAATTAAAAATTAAAAATTAAAAATTAAAAATTAAAAATTAAAAATTAAAAATTAAAAATTAAAAATTAAAAATTAAAAATTAAAAATTAAAAATTAAAAATTAAAAATTAAAAATTAAAAATTAAAAATTAAAAATTAAAAATTAAAAATTAAAAATTAAAAATTAAAAATTAAAAATTAAAATTAAAAATTAAAAATTAAAAATTAAAAATTAAAAATTAAAAATTAAAAATTAAAAATTAAAAATTAAAAATTAAAAATTAAAAATTAAAAATTAAAAATTAAAAATTAAAATTAAAAATTAAAAATTAAAAATTAAAAATTAAAAATTAAAAATTAAAAATTAAAAATTAAAAATTAAAAATTAAAAATTAAAAATTAAAAATTAAAAATTAAAAATTAAAAATTAAAAATTAAAAATTAAAAATTAAAAATTAAAAATTAAAAATTAAAAATTAAAAATTAAAAATTAAAAATTAAAAATTAAAAATTAAAAATTAAAAATTAAAAATTAAAAATTAAAAATTAAAAATTAAAAATTAAAAATTAAAAATTAAAAATTAAAAATTAAAAATTAAAAATTAAAAATTAAAAATTAAAAATTAAAAATTAAAAATTAAAAATTAAAAATTAAAAATTAAAAATTAAAAATTAAAAATTAAAAATTAAAAATTAAAAATTAAAAATTAAAAATTAAAAATTAAAAATTAAAAATTAAAAATTAAAAATTAAAAATTAAAAATTAAAAATTAAAAATTAAAAATTAAAAATTAAAAATTAAAAATTAAAAATTAAAAATTAAAAATTAAAAATTAAAAATTAAAAATTAAAAATTAAAAATTAAAAATTAAAATTAAAAATTAAAAATTAAAAATTAAAAATTAAAAATTAAAAATTAAAAATTAAAAATTAAAAATTAAAAATTAAAAATTAAAAATTAAAAATTAAAAATTAAAAATTAAAAATTAAAAATTAAAAATTAAAAATTAAAAATTAAAAATTAAAAATTAAAAATTAAAATTAAAAATTAAAAATTAAAAATTAAAAATTAAAAATTAAAAATTAAAAATTAAAAATTAAAAATTAAAAATTAAAAATTAAAAATTAAAAATTAAAAATTAAAAATTAAAAATTAAAAATTAAAAATTAAAAATTAAAAATTAAAAATTAAAAATTAAAAATTAAAAATTAAAAATTAAAAATTAAAAATTAAAAATTAAAATTAAAAATTAAAAATTAAAAATTAAAAATTAAAAATTAAAAATTAAAAATTAAAAATTAAAAATTAAAAATTAAAAATTAAAAATTAAAAATTAAAAATTAAAAATTAAAAATTAAAAATTAAAAATTAAAAATTAAAAATTAAAAATTAAAAATTAAAAATTAAAAATTAAAAATTAAAAATTAAAAATTAAAAATTAAAAATTAAAAATTAAAAATTAAAAATTAAAAATTAAAAATTAAAAATTTAAAATTAAAATTTAAAAATTAAAAATTAAAAATTAAAAATTAAAAATTAAAAATTAAAAATTAAAAATTAAAAATTAAAAATTAAAAATTAAAAATTAAAATTAAAAATTAAAAATTAAAAATTAAAAATTAAAAATTAAAAATTAAAAATTAAAAATTGAAAAATTAAAAATTAAAAATTAAAAATTAAAAATTTAAAATTAAAAATTAAAAATTAAAAATTAAAAATTAAAAATTAAAAATTAAAAATTAAAAATTAAAAATTAAAAATTAAAAATTAAAAATTAAAAATTAAAAATTAAAAATTAAAAATTAAAAATTAAAAATTAAAAATTAAAAATTAAAAATTAAAAATTAAAAATTAAAAAGTTAAAAGTTAAAAATTAAAAATTAAAAATTAAAAATTAAAAATTAAAAATTAAAAATTAAAAATTAAAAATTAAAAATTAAAAATTAAAAATTAAAAATTAAAAATTAAAAATTAAAAATTAAAAATTAAAAATTAAAAATTAAAAATTAAAAATTAAAAATTAAAAATTAAAAATTAAAAATTAAAAATTAAAAATTAAAAATTAAAAATTAAAAATTAAAAATTAAAAAGTTAAAAATTAAAAATTAAAAATTAAAAATTAAAAATTAAAAATAAAAATTAAAAATTAAAAATTAAAAATTAAAAATTAAAAATTAAAAATTAAAAATTAAAAATTAAAAATTTAAAATTAAAAATTAAAAATTAAAAATTAAAAATTAAAAATTAAAAATTAAAAATTAAAAATTAAAAATTAAAAATTAAAAATTAAAAATAAAAAATTAAAAATTAAAAATAAAAAATTAAAAATTAAAAATTAAAAATTAAAAATTAAAAATTAAAAATTAAAAATTAAAAATTAAAAATTAAAAATTAAAAATTAAAAATTAAATTAAAAATTAAAAATTAAAAATTAAAAAATTAAAAATTAAAAATTAAAAATTAAAAATTAAAAATTAAAAATTAAAAATTAAAAATTAAAAATTAAAAATTAAAAATTAAAAATTAAAAATTAAAAATTAAAAATTAAAAATTAAAAATTAAAAATTAAAAATTAAAAATTAAAAATTAAAAATTAAAAATTAAAAATTAAAAATTAAAAATTAAAAATTAAAAATTAAAAATTAAAAATTAAAAATTAAAAATTAAAAATTAAAAATTAAAAATTAAAAATTAAAAATTAAAAATTAAAAATTAAAAATTAAAAATTAAAAATTAAAAATTAAAAATTAAAAATTAAAAATTAAAAATTAAAAATTAAAAATTAAAAATTAAAAATTAAAAATTAAAAATTAAAAATTAAAAATTAAAGATTAAAAATTAAAAATTAAAAATTAAAAATTAAAAATTAAAAATTAAAAATTAAAAATAAAAATTAAAAATTAAAAATTAAAAATTAAAAATTAAAAATTAAAAATTAAAAATTAAAAATTAAAAATTAAA